>PVJS01017729.1:0-13566 GCA_004027185.1 Glis glis
TTAGCAAGATTCTCAGCCATCTAGCAAGACCCTGTTTCAAAACAAAACAAAAAGGCTGTGGGTGTATCTTGGAGGTAGAATGCCCCTGGGTTCAATCCCCAGTAACACACACACACACACACACACACACACACACACACACACACACGGGAAGGGGAGAGAGAGAATCAATGAAGTCATCACTTCCATTCACATTATGTATACATATAAGAATACCAATGTCAATATCAATATTCTTATGGGGAAGGGGGGAGTGGTGAGGGAGCTTGGGTAAAGCCCACCAAGTGCTTTGGGCAGGTATGTCACTATCACTATGAGCTACATTATGATGTGAGACTACAATGCACCAATTAAAATATATAAAAATAAATATAAACCCTATGGAAGACTTCAGACATAAGAAGAAGCTATACCTACCCACCTATACCTAACATGCACCATATCTTAGGAAGAGCCAGGCATTACTGCTCAGAAGCCAGCCAGGTTGAGAAAGAGAATGATAAGTAGAAGCCTAGAGAAATTCCAGAAAGAAAATTTAAAAAATCTCATCCTCCAAATAGAATGCAGCCTTGTAGTTTGCATGCATTTTCAATGACTCAGAATGAGAGAACTCATATTCATCTATATATTAGAGTGTCCTATACTCATTCAATCACTCACTCATTGTTCTAGCACTTTCTCTATGAAGGCTTCTTTGATTTATTGGTTAGACTGAGTCCCTGTCTCTTTGTTATTCACTTAGTTCTTCATCCTTGGCTAGCTTGGCTTCCTTTCCACTGTAAGGACATAGACATAAATGATTTGCTCCTTAGTGGCATGCTTTGACCTCTAGAGGAAGTTAATATTCTCAAACCCTGGAGAGGAAGTTTTTTGTGATGTGTGGTTCAACAACACAAACTGGACCAAGGTATGTAGGGTGGAATATTTGGTGGGAAGAGTGATGAGGTTCCAAGCTCTTACTCCTGCTTACAGTGCCCGTTGACGGCTCCCTCTACTTTTAGGATTGCCCTTGTCCTCTTAGCTTTCTTAGAAAAATTCCTTTTAAAAATTGCTTATGCTAAGCCGGGCGTGGTGGCGCACGCTTGTAATCCCAGTTCTTTGGGAGGCGGAAACCGGAGGATCCGGGTTCGCGGCCAGCCTCAGCTCTCTCGCTCTCTCTCTCTCTCTCTCTCTCTCCCTGTCTCTCTCTCTCTCTCTCTCTCTCTCTCTCTCTCTCTCTCTACCTATCTAGTGAGGCCCTCCACAACTTGTGAGACCCGGTTTCAAAATAAAGTATAAAAAATAGGACCGGGGGCGTAGCGCGGAGGTAGAACGCCCCTGCGTTCAATCCCTGGTACTGCAAAAAAAAAAAATTGCTTATGCTATACCCATATGTGAAAATAGCACAACCAATCTCATGACTATGTAAGGGGAAGGGTGAGTTGTGGGGTGGGATATGAAGGGAAACACACCAAGACCTCTGTGCGTGTTTGTATGACTTTGAACCGCACTAAGATGTATAATTACAATGCACCAATAAAGTATAGAAGAAGAAGAAGAAGAAGAAGAAGAAGAAGAAGAAGAAGAAGAAATGAAGAAGAAGGAGGAGGAAGTGAAGGAGGAGGATGAAGAAGAGAAGGAGGAAGAAGAGGAGAAAGTATGGTGGTTGATCCTTAGGGGAAAAGAGTTGGAAAACTCTGCAAAAAGTCACAGAAGCAGAAAGCAAATGGAATTTGTTCTGAAAATATGGATAAATTTTTGCTTTAATGGTGCTTTGTGCACACAATAGGAAGTAAAGCCAGAAAAAAAGGTTGGATTCTGAATCTGAGAGCATTATGTACAAGGCCAAGAAGTCTGGGTCTAGTAGGCAGACTATATGAATCTGCATAAGATAAAATATTATTTCAGAAAAAAATAGGTACTATGAAAATGAATCCTGATAACCAAGTTGAAACAGGAGCCGGGCGTGGTGGCGCACGCTTGTAATCCCAGTACTTTGGGAGGCAGAGACCGGAGGATCCGGGTTCGCAGCCAGCCTCAGCTCTCTCTCTCTCTCTCTCTCTCTCTCTCTCTCCCTGTCTCTCAACTTCGTGAGACCCGGTTTCAAAATAAAGTATAAAAAATAGGGCCGGGGGTGTAGCGCGGAGGTAGAATGCCTCTGGGTTCAATCCCTGGTACCGCAAAAAAAAAAAAAAAACAAGTTGAAACAGGAAGAAAAGATAATATCTCATTTTAGTGTTCCAGGTGGTACATAAGGGCCTGCAGTAGAGTTTAGCTATAAAAATAGAAAGAAAAGTATGGCTGAGGGGGAAGTTACACAGAAGCTAAAGACTGAATAATTAAGGTAAGCCTGTATTTAATTTTATCATGGAAATTGTGAATTCAGTTTTAAAAATGCCATGTTTGACATGAAAATGGAACATCTCATGCTGGCTTATTAGTTAGTTTAGGTATAGGAACAAAATCTAGGGAGATTAAAAACAAGAGACAAAGATTGGGGAGTTGATTATTGAGGTTTCTATGAAATTTTGGAAGCAAAGCTCAGTTTATGATTACCGATTAAGTTTCCTATCTTCTTAAATCCTTTAATGATGTTTTTATTGAAGAAATATACTTTTCCTGACCAAAAGTTAGATTCTAAAACTCTTCTCCCTTACATGCTATAATTTTCAAATTCACCACTATCAATGTAAAATCAATTCCAAGTATCTTCTATTGATATCAGAATAGCAGCAAGATTTTTATGAATTTTTATTTATAATAATGCATTCTTGTATGGCTGGAACAAGTTTTCTTCTCCATAGCGCTATCCCAATATCATATAGAAGTTACACACTTAAGTGTCCATCCATCGATTCTTAAGAAGTAATTAGCTTAAGTACTTCATTGTTTACTCATCATACATGAACAAGGCAAGTACTTCACCTTATCATCTCATTTCTTGCTAAATATCCTGTTATTATATACTTAGCTCTAGGTATAAAAGTAGGTATCTATTTAGAATAAAAAATTTTTGAAGTAATAAAGAAGAGGTAAAAATACAATGAAATATATCTCATTTAGATTTAGAATTTCTGAAATTTAAAGCGCCAAAGGAAACTCTGTTTACTTGACATTTCTTTGTCTTATAAGTTATGATATTTATTAATATTATATCAAATATTAATGATATCAGATATATTAAAGAACTGTACAAATCTATATTTTTCTCAAGAATGATAAATAGTATTTAAAATATTTTATATTATATTGTGGACTAGGGGACCCTTATTTGACTATCATCACTTTAAAATTGATAGCCCATTTCTGATCACAAATATCCTAGAATAACTAGACTCCTGCCCTACTGTTGGAATAAAGGATTGCATACTCAGGCACATACTTTATCACTTTTAACATAGAGAGATAGAGTCTGTTTTTTCCCTCCTTGAGGCCAGACTGGCCTTGTGACCAGATCTGAACAATAGAATGTGGCAAAGTGAACTTGTGTAACTGCAGAGATTATTTGCTAAAGAATGTGCAGTGTCTCCCATTACCACTTGATATGCTCTCTCCCATAACCCAGACACCATGTGAGATGTCTCACAACTTTGAAACCACCACGTGGTAAAGAGGCCAATCATCTACATGATCTAGCACCAATCAGTTAGCATGCTAATTCGTAAAAAGAAGGAATAACATCTCTCTGCCTACTTGGTATTTTGTAGATGAGTTTACAAGTGAGTATGAGTTTATTCTTAGGTAATGGCTTATTTCTCTTTTTGAGTATATATTTCTGAATTTATATTTTATTATGAGTACATATATTTCAAAAAAATGTTCTGCAAATTTATGATTATTCTTTTAGTATTTAAAAATGGCCACTTCATTTGTTCTTATCAAATGTTTTCATATTGGGAATGGAAATTAAGTAAATGAATAATGAATAAAAAGTTCTATAGATTGAAAAAAGTAGTGTATCACCAAACACTGCTGCCTGTATGTTTTGTACTATGTTGTCTATGTGAATACCTCATGTATTACGTAGGAATATGTAGAAATGGCGTATGATATGAATCTTTATAAATTTTTAAATCAAAACATTATTCTGGAAGATTCTCTGTAGAAGCTTTGTTTTCCATTCTTATGTTTACTTTTTGCTCTCTTCTGTATTTTAAATACAAGGGTCAACATAATGCTATTCTAGGCCATTCTATTAGTACATTTGTCCTTTTAATTTTAAATATGCCTATGCTATTCTTTCTCATGAATATCATTACTTGGAGTATATATCCATGTTGAAGGTTGCCAACTTAGTAATGTTTAATATTATAAAAATGAAAACAGACAAGTGGTTTAATTAAGACACAAATAAAAATGATCAGGCACTACCTGGA
Source organism: Glis glis (assembly GCA_004027185.1). Lineage (NCBI taxonomy): Eukaryota > Metazoa > Chordata > Mammalia > Rodentia > Gliridae > Glis > Glis glis. The sequence goes on from PVJS01017729.1 coordinate 4,356, forward strand.
GTTCTTTACTTCAGGGCTGCATCCTAATAACAGCTTTTTTTTTATAGCAGTGAATCCACAGCATTTGAGAGATCCCCAGAGCTTCAGAAACAAAGGTTAGGACATTGTTTTTAAGCAGGCTGCAGTCATCACTAGTTATCCATGGAGGACTGGATTCAGGACCCCTGTGGATGCCCAAGACTGGGGATCCCTTATATAAAATGATAAATTATTTGTATATAACTTACATTTTCCTGTTGATATTAAATAATCTGTAGATTGCTTATAGTAGCTAACAATGTAAATTGTACATACTCAGCAACACTGCATTGTTTAGGAAATGACAAGAAAAATATCTGTACATATTTAGTACAGCACAATATTTTTCCCCAAATATTTTTGGTCTGTGGTTTGTTGACTCTGTGGTTGTGTATTCCACAGACATGGAAGCCTGGCTGACTGTGTTGGTGTACCATGAAGAAATCATTGCCTTGCAATGGAGGATAGGTGTGAAAGCAGGGATGGAGTTTACTAGAATGCAGGAGACCTGGGTCTAGACCTCATTTATTGACTTCTAATCAGGTTGCTTTTTCAACTGTACTTATGCATTTCTACAATAAGGAGTATCATTCTTATCCCAAAGGTTTTCTATAATAAAATATGAAACATTCTGCTTGTGGTAGAAGAGGTAAGGACAAGGAAGGTTGCCTAAACTGCTGATGGGGCAGTTTTCACATAGATTATAATGCTAATAACCTAACCACCAAGGCTAACAGTTTGACAACCAAGTTTGGAATGATGTTTCCTAGGTTGGGATCACCACTGATAATTTTATTCTTTGCTCTACAGGCAATCTGGGCATTTTACATAACCAGGGAGAGATGATATCATCTAAAGTTTGCATTGGGTCATCATTTTTTATGCAGATATCTGTGGTCACTGGGATGAGAATCATTGTAAGGGTACCACCATTCATCCCTATGGATTGAGGAAAGAGATGTGGATTTAGTAGAAAGAAACAATATTATTGGCTTGGGTTGGGCAGTCAACTGAAAGGGGTTTCCTAATGGTCACTATTAGTAGAAACCTAAAAAAAATGATTTGTCCAATATAAGAATCTCCTTTTGACTATCATTATTCTAATAATATTCCTAATGCCTTATTATTAAGGTTTTATTTGGAGAGAAGTGACCTATTTGATTTCTAACTGAAGAAGCATGTAATTAAATAATACCCTTGGGCTCATTCTATTTTCGTGCTTATCATGAAATAAGAAAGAAAGGTCTATTGAAGGAGAATTAAAGAAAAATGCTGATACATAGCAAATGATAGTTTAGTTTTGCCTACAAGGACAATTCTTTTTACATAAAACAAATGAATACAATGTGTTAGAGAATTCTGGAAAAAACTAAGTCAACTATTCAAGCATTATGAATACTATATTGTAAGACTTTTTCTAAGTTCAGTCTAAAACAAAAGGTAGAATATTAGGTTATTTTCCATCATTACCACTTCAGTGTGATTATCAGCATTATCTTCATTTTCAAAATCACCACTTCAGTAAAAGCAATACTACTTAACTAGAAATAAACTAGATCCTTAGAATTAGCTAAAAAGCATAAGACATTTAAGAGGTTCATTTTATATTAACATGGATATACTAGGATAAAAACAGAAAATGTGTAAAAATGAAAAGTAGAATATTTAAATACAGGGTAAAAGTATAAATATTATGATGTTCTTACTAGACACCAAATGGAAACTATATTTTACTTTAGTCATTCTTATATCCCTTTATATTTTGCATGTATGTAAAATAGATAAGTGAAAATTATGAGAATTATAGTAAAAAGAACATAAAAATATCATTTATCAAGATTTTAGTTGTAGGAGATAAAAAACACATAAATTTGAAATTCATCTTAAATAGAGATCCAATAGGATTCTGTCAAAATGCATAACAATTTCTATTTGTTCAGAGTAGCAAACACATGGATACTGGGAAGGCATATTGATTCAGATAGTTTTAATTTTCTTTTTTTTTTTTTTTTTTTGCGGTACCGGGAATTGAACGCAGGGGTGTTCTACCTCCGCGCTACGCCCCCAGCCCTATTTTTTATGCTTTATTTTGAAACCAGGTCTCACGAAGTTGCGGAGGGCCTCACTAAGGAGAGAGAGAGAGAGAGAGAGCGAGAACTGAGGCTGGCCACGAACCCGGATCCTCCGGTCTCCGCCTCCCAAAGTACTGGGATTACAAGCGTGCGCCACCACGCCCGGCTTGGTAATTTTAATTTTCTAAGCACATGAAAATGTTCAGGGCAATGAAAAATAATTGAAATACATATACAGGTAAAAAAACAACAAATGAACAAAGGGCATATTATTGGAGCTATTGGAATATAAAAGAATTTGAGTTAATGTTAAAATTGATGATAGTCCTGGTTATATTGATCATCCTGTCCAATATACAATTAGTTAATCCTAGGAAATATATTTATTTACATATTTGTTTATAAATATCTAAAATTAAATATATTTTTATAAGAAAATAACCTAAATATCACCTGACTTAGTGAAGTCTGAAATAGATAACTTCTAATTTTAAAAAAATTGGGTCAATTTTAAAAAATTACTTGATAAGCCTATGGTATCACACAAATTAGTCTTATTAGAATATTACTATAGCTGTAAAGATATAAAATGAACAATTACTAAAACAAGTAGTACCTTAGTTTATTATTTAATCATTATTTACTTATTCATTATTATGGAGTACATTTGATATGTCTACCAAATACACTCCATAAAATTAGGAAACGAAACTAGAAAATAAGTGCAAAAGTATTTAATCAATAGTTTTGGGAAGATGCACTTGAGAAACTGCAAGCCTTCTCATTGGTTAGGGGAGCACATTTGCCTTTTACCAGTTGGCCCTAAGTTGAAAGTGGTGGCAAAAGATAGGGAAGCTGTTAGTTGTTGATTGAAGAATGATTGTGTGGGGTCCATCACTGCAGAGTTTGTGGTTTGGCTTGCTTGAATGATGCATACAGATTGTCAGTCAGTTCTATTCGTTCATATAGTTTCGGTGTCGTCTATTTTATATTCAGTCCCTCATTGCTTAGGCAAGATATAGACAAGTAGGTTGATCAATAGAAGTGAAATTACTTTAGTGTCAGAGCTAAAATATACAGAAATGCTGAACATGCTAATGCAGACTGCACATTGCCACTACTCACTTCATGCTAATGACTGATTAAGGAACTAGAATATATGGTTAGAGCCACTTTTCATTTAGCTCCTTGTAGAAGCGCTACAGAACATTTTTTAAAACTGTTAAGATGAGGACAAATTGGTGAGGACATGAAGAAATTGATTTGAGTTAAGACAATAAGAATTTCCTTAAGACTTTATGTTAGTGAGAGTTTCTGGACTTTGAGTTTCTACTTTGCCATATACTCTGGTTAAATTAATGTGGATATAAAAATAATGGGTATATAAAATCCTGTTTTATTTCTTGGCATTTCTTACTATAAACAAGTGAACAATAATGTATAATATATCTTAGAATAATTAGATTTAAATGTACTCAGACTTTAAATGTACTTAGATTTTAAATGTACTCCCCATAAAGAATTGGTAAAGATATAAGGTTATGGATATGCTAATTGCCCTGAGTTCATCAGGGCATGAGTGTTTTGGGGATCTTTCTGATCCAAATTATAATAACCTTAAAAGATAAAAACTGAAAAACAAATAAATGTGACATAGGAAGAGACAAAAAAAAAAAATGGAGACTGAGACTTGACTGCCCTTAGAAAGATCTCTGAAGGTATGGGAGCAATTGAAATGAAGTGGCTTTATAAAACCTTCCTCCATATGAAGACATTTACATGATATTCATCCTCTATCTGCCTAATATTTAGCTTGGTGAGTGAAAAAAGTAGGTACCCAGGAAATTGAACAACAGGTAGAATAGCATATATTTTCTAAGAAACACCCTTCACTGATTAAATCTATGTTTTTGCTGTAACGAAATTATTAGAATCTACACTTTCTCCCAAGGTTCTTTTCCTACTTTAAATTTAAAATAAGACTAATAAATGTGATTTTATACAGCATAATCTTATATATTTGATTGATTTAGATATTGCTTTAGCTTTACATAGTTTTACAGTTTGACTGCAAAAATACAAAAACATTCAAATCCTTGATGATCATAATTTTCCAGGCTTCATCTACCATCTTATCCTTTAAAGACACAGTAGAGGGTATTTCCTGCTGTTATGAAATAATTGTGTTTCTGGAGCTATTACCATCAAGGTAACATTCTCCAGAATTATTTTGCTAGGTTTTCATTCTGGGTGAGTCAGTTTAATAACCACAATTATGGAAACAAAATATAATTGCAAATAATGATTGTTTTGGAAATAGAGAGTTAGCAGAATCAGCTAATATCCCATCTCTTCAACTTGCAGTTTGTGTTTCTCATTTTATGATAAAATGTTATTGGAAAGGGAATGAAAAGAAAATATTAAATTTTTGCATTTTTATATTTTAAATAAGAAGTAAAAATTGTAAGCCTTCTCAATGAGATTTGTTTTCTAAAAAATTACTCATAGCTGTCCAAAAGCAAGGATGCACACTAAGCTAGGACATCTATGTTTGTTCTGCAGTATATTGCAAGTGATGCTATTTTTGAAATCTTCATTTATAAAGCTACCTAGATTATTCTTGAGCAACATTTCCTGTTACAACCCAAATTAATTGAAAAAAATCACATTAACATTTTTAATACCAACTATTAGTTCCTTGCTTTTCCTAACCTCTGCGTGGTTTAACTTCCTTTTGTATCCTCTGGTAATCCTGACAACTATCCATATTTGATAGGTTTTTGCTAATATTTCTGTCTGGAAAATACTGAGGTTTTGTTGATCTTGCAGAAGAACTTCACTTTAGCTGTGCTTTAATGAGATGATATAGCTGAGAATGTCAACAGCTCAGAGGGAATAATTTCAGTTTTCTAAGGAGAAGTCTTTCAAAATAGATACAACAGGGTCAACTCACTTGAGGCTTTCCTTTTCTTTATTCATACTACCACCCAAGTTTTCTAATCTCCATCATTCTTTCTCCTAAGGTCACCTGCTCTGGAAGTTCTAATATAAAAATGAATTTATTTGCTAAATGATCATTTTTTCTAATATAAGAATACAGAGAAATTTGCCTTGCCCATATTTAAAACATGACTTTTTGTTTTTGTATTATATCTGTAAAATTATACTTTGCAACTCAATTACCTACACATTGAAATCTATATTTTTAGAGGAAAGAAACACACAAAATATTTTTAAAAGATATCTGTAATGGAAGCCTGTGGGAGGGAGAATTATTTTATAATCCCCTATATCCCGTTGTCAGCAGGTATCAGAAGAAGAATCTTCAGAAAAATAAGTGGCTTAGCTTTTAAGCAGCCCGTTTTTTTCATTCTATATACTTTTTGTTTTCTTACCAATACCCAATCTTATGGTTTACACAGGTAAGTGTGACAGTTCCAGAGCCCCCACTTATTCTTCCTTCTATGTTTGCTTATGGGGATAACTTTCTCTAAAGTTGGGAATATCAGCTTTCTTTGCTATTGTTTTAGCTCATAGAGGTGATACCTCTTAAAACCCATCTGCGAATACACTGTCTCTCCTCAAGGGCATGGAGAATGATTTGTTTCACACTTGCCAGCACCCTTTACTTCTTTGTCATTATTCTTCATGATTTAAACCTCTTCCCCACACTTCCTCCTCTTTGGCCAAACTCTCTTCCCTGCTTCCCCAACATACCAGGCATGCTTAACAGAGATCTAGCCCTTCTTGTTCCCTCGATCTGGAATGCTGTTCCCAAGATGTTTTTGTTATCCAATATCTCATCCACTTTAGATTTTTATTAAAATATCTTCTTTTTTAAGGAAATATACATTAATTTATTCATTAAACCATTAAACTGTGTTTTTCCAGAACTACACTAGGAAATGTTCTGTATTTCCATATATTTTGTCTTTAATGTGCATGCAATCTTGGATAGACATGCTTAATGTTTTACAAATATGATTTTTTAATCTTTTTCAAATTTTTCATTTTGAAGATCTTCAGATATGTAAATGACAAAAATGTAAATATATTATGAACCCTCATATATTTATCACCTGATTTCATCAATCATCAAGTAGTAGACAATCTTGTTTCATCTATGTTCCTTCTCTCACCTTCTTATCTCCATTTCTGTGTTATTTTGAACCAAATTCCAGATACCATGCTACACCAATACACACATATTTTTAAAATATATCTCCAGAGCGGCCTCTGTGCCAGGTACCAGATCTCGGCATCCCTGCGCATCACCCTGGCAGCCTCTGCGTCCGCCCCCTCGGGTCACCTTGGCATCCCCTCGCATCACCCAACCAGCCTCTGCACCTGCCCCAGGCCTCGGTGTCACCTTGGCAGCCTCTGTGCCCGTCCCAGGCCTCGGCGTCACTTCAGCGGCCTCTGCGCCAGGTACCAGATCTCGGCATCTCCGCGTGTCACCCCGGCAGACTCTGCGCCCGCCCCGGGCCTCGGCATACCCCCCCGGGTCACCTCGGCATCCCCTCGCGTCACCCCAGCAGCCTCTACACCTACCCCAGGCCTCAGTGTCACCTCGGCAGCCTCTGTGCCCACCCCAGGCCTCAGCGTCTCCTCAGCGGCCTCTGCACCAGGTACCAGATCTTGGTGTCCCTGCGCGTCACCTCAGTAGCCTCTGTGGCCCGCCCCGGGCCTTGGCATCACCTCGGTGGCCTCTGCACCAGGTACCAGACTTTGGCATCCCCGCATGTCACCCTGGCAGCCTCTGCTCTTGCTCTGGGCCTTGGAGTCACCTCGACGGTTTCTGCGCCAGGTACCAGACCTCGGCGTTCCCGCACCTCACAGGGCCCTCCATGCCCAGCCTGAGACCCCGGCAACCTCCTGTGCAACCTGGGCGGCCTTCTGTGCCCTGCCTTCGACTCCAGTGCAGCCATCTGAGACCCAGAGCCTGCACCTCTCTCCCCCGCATGGGAGCCTCTGTGCCATGCTTCAGAGGCTGGATACCCTCCAGCACCGCCACCCAAGACCTGCGCAACTCTCCAGGCTGTCTCTGAGTCAGGGCACGCCCCAGTGCTGCCACCTGAGATCTAGGAGCACATGTTCTCCTCGGGGACCCATGCATGATATTCTGTGCCGCACCTCAGAGCCCGTGCACCCCTAGGCACCACTACTTGATACCTGGAGCCCTCACCTCCCACGGGCCCGTTCGAAATCCTCAGCACAGAGCATCAGAGCCCGGGCACCCTCCAGCAACACTGCCTGAGACCTGGAGCACGCGTGCATCCCTAGGGGCCCAGGCGACCCCCAGCACCCGCGCCTCAGAAACAGGGCAACTTCTGGCACTGTCACCCGCGCCTCAGTGCCCGAACCCATCACCGTGCCTCGGAGTGCTCCTCATGTGCCAACACCCGAGCTCCGGACCCTGTGTACCCCTCCACACACAATACCACGCCCCAGCCAACCAGACAAGAGGAGCCCACAGCCTGCAGTGTACTGACCCAATTGGGACTACAGGAACCATCAAGGGGTCTCATACACAGAAAGTAAGATGATGCAAACACGAAATGGAAATACCGAAAATACAAGAATGAAGAAGAGTGAGGAAACAAGAAAAACCCACAATGCATCAACAAGTGAGATCACTGACTGACCTGCAGGAAATGCAAGATGGAGAATTCTGAATTTTGATCTTCAGATTGATGAAAGGCCTCAAAGAAAGCATAGAGGGGATGAAGGAGGAAGTTGAGGCTCTAAGGAAGAATCAGAAAGAAATTGAACGAAATGAAGGAATCAATAAACATATTAAAGACTACAATAAAACCAACTCTAGTAGGCTCAACCACATGAAAAATAGGGTATCACTTTTGGAAGACAACTCATTCAAAACTGAGAACACAGTCAATGATATACAGAAGATATTACAACAACACACCTTGGCCATTCAAGAAATACAGGCCAATGCAAGATGTCCTAATCTAAGGATAAAAGGCATTGAAAAGGTTTAGAAGCACAGACCAAGGGTATAAGAAACCTCTTCAAAGAAATAATTTCAGAGAATTTTCCGAACACAGAGAAAGATTTGGATATACACATATAGGAGACATATAGAACACCTTTAAGACAGGACCAAAGAAGGACCTCCCCTCACCATGTAACAATTAAAATGACTAACATAGAGGTCAAAAAAAGAATCCTAAAAGCAGCAAGAACCAAAGAATGGGTGACATACAGGGGCAGAACAATAAAAATCACCTCAGACTTCTCAATCCAAGTCAGGAATGCCAAGAGGGATTGGCACAAAGTACTCCAGACCCTGGAAGAAAACAACTTCCAACCAAGATTGAAATATTCAGCAAAGCTATCATTTAAAATTGATGGAGAAATAAAAATGTTCCATGATAAGCAAACATTTAAAGAATTCATGAGGACCAAGCTAACACTAGAGAAAATCCTAAATAAATAAACCACAAAGAAGGAAAAACAAGCAATTTTCAGAACCACAGGAGAGGTGAACTATACCAGGTAGGCAACTAAACAAGGAGATTTGTCACTACAGCAAATAGAAATAAAACTCAAAATGATAGGAAACAAAAATCATGTCTCTATCATAACATTGAATGCCAAAAGACCCAACTCCCCAATTAAAAGGCACAGACTGGCAATGTGGATCAAAAAGCATAACCCAACTATATGCTGTCTACAAGAAACTCACCTTCTAGCCAAAGATACTCATATGCTAAAGGTAAAAGGATAGAAAAAGATATACCAATCAAACGGAGATTGAAAACAAGCAGGGTTAGCAACACTTATATCAGACAAAACAGACTTTAAGCTAAAACACATCAGAAGAGACAAAGAGAGTCACTTCTTATTAATAAAAGGAACAATCCAACAAGAAGATATAAAAATAGTAAACATTTATGCCCCAAATGTGGGCGCACACACATTCATAAAACAAAGCCTTTGGGACATCAGGTCCCAAGTAGACCCAAACACAATAATATTGGGAGACTTTAACACACCACTCACGCCAACAGATCGATCCTCCGGACAAAAGATGAATAAAGATTGCTCAGACCTAAATAAAACTATAGACCAAATGGATCTAATAGACACATATAGATCTT
>PVJS01017729.1:13666-35886 GCA_004027185.1 Glis glis
GACCACATACTGGGTCACAAAGCAAGCACCAGCAAATTCAAAAGATGTGATATAATTTCCTGCATCTTCTCAGATCACAATGGATTGAAACTGGAAATTAACAACAGGAAGACAAAAAGTAATCACATAAGTACATGGAGACTGAACGATACACTCCTGAACGAGGACTGGATCAGGAAAGAAATAAGGGGAGAAATAAGAAAATTCCTGGAATTTAATGAAAATAGAGACACGACATATCAAAAACTGTGGGACACCTTGAAAGCGGTGTTAAGAGGAAAATTTATAGCACTGAGTGCCCACATAAGAAAAACAGAAAACATCCAAATAAATAACCTAATGACACACCTCAAGGATCTTGAAAAACAGGAACAATCACAGCCCAAAGCCAGTAGAAGGCAGGAGATAACTAAAATCAGAGCAGAAATTAATGAAATAGAAAATAAAAAAACAATACAAAATATCAACAAAACAATGAACTGGTTCTTCGAGAAGATTACCAAGATTGACAAATTTCTAGCTAACCTATCCAAGAGAAGGAGAGAATCAACTCAAATTACCAAAATCAGAAATGAAAAAGGGGATATCACCACAGATAGTGGAGAAATCCAGAGGATCCTAAGAAGCTACTTTGAAAACTTATATTCCAATAAAGTGGAAAACATGGAAGAGTTCAAAAGATTTCTAGACACATACGACCTACCTAAATTGAACCAAGAGGATACAGAAAAACTGAATCAACCAATAACAAGTACAGAGATAGAAACAGCAATAAAAAGTCTTCCATCAAAGAAAAGCCCAGGTCCAGATGGTTTTCCAGTCGAATTTTACAAAACCTTCACAGACAAACTAAAGCCAATACTTCACAAGCTATTCAGTGAAATTGAAAGATGGAATTCTTCCAAACTCTTTTCACGAGGCCAACATCGCATTAATATCAAAGACAAATAAAGATACCTCAAGGAAAGAAAATTACAGACCAATATTATTAATGAACATAGATGCAAAAATTCTAAATAAAATCTAGCCACGCGCATTCAAAACCATATTGAGAAAATCGTACACCATGACCAAGTTGGTTTCATCCCAGGAAAGCAAGGCTGGTTCAACATACACAAAACAATACATGTTATCCACCACATAAACCGAACTAAAAACAAAAATCACATGATCATTTCAATAGATGCGGAAAAAGCATTTGACAAAATTCAACAGCCATTCATGTAAAGAACTCTACAGAAAATTGGAATAGAAAGAACATACCTCAACATCATTAAGTCAATATATAAGAAACCCAAAGCCAACATCATATTGAATGGGGAAAAATTGCCAGAATTCCCCTTAAAATCAGGAACAAGACAAGGATGCCCACTATCGCCACTCCTTTTCAATATAGTCCTTGAAACTCTTGCCAGAGCAATAAGACAAGAGAAGGCTATCAAAGGAATTCAAATAGGAAAAGAAGGACTAAAATTATATTTATTTGCAGACGATATGATCCTATACCTAGAAGATCCAAAGAACTCAATCAAAAGTCTACTAGAGCTGATTAACAAATTCAGCAATGTAGCAGGATACAAGATCAACCTAAAAAAGTCAGTAGCTTTCATATATGCCAACCATGAATCCACTGAGAAAGAAATACAGAAAACAATTTCATTCACAATAACTTCAAACCCAATCAAATACCTAGGAATAAACTTAACCAAAGAGGTAAAAGACCTCTACAATGAAAACTATAGAACACTGAAGAAAGAAATCAAAGAAGATCTTAGAAGATGGAAAGATCCCCTGCTCTTGGATAGGCAGAATAAATATTATCAAAATGGCCATTCTGCCAAAAGTGATCTATAGAATCAATGCAAACCCTATCAAAATACCAACATCATTTTTCGCACAGCTAGAAAAATCACTCATTAGTTTCATATGGAGAAATAAAAGACCCAGAATAGCCAAAGTAATTCTCAGCAATAAGAACCATGCAGGAGGCATCACAATTCCTGACTTCAAATTATACTACAGAGCTATAGTAATAAAATCAGCATGGTATTGGCACAAAAACAGACACATATACCACTGGTACAGAATAGAAGATACAGAAACAAGTCCACAAACTTATAGCCAATTGATTTTCGACAAAGGTGCCAAACACATACATTGGAGAAAGGACAGTGTTTTCAACAAATGGTGCTGGGAAAACTGGGTATCTACCTGTAGGAAAATGGAGCTGAATCCTTACCTCTCACCCTGCACAAGAGTCAACTCGAGATGGATCAAAGACCTGGAAGTTAGACCAGAGACTGTGAAATTATTAGAAGAAGCCATAGGTCCAATACTCCATCATATAGGCACAGGTAGAAACTTACTTAACAAGACCTCCAAAGCACAGGAAATTAAAACAAGAATTAAAAGTGGGATAGCATTAAACTACAAAGCTTCTGCTCATCAAAGGAAATCATCAAGAACTTAAAGAGAAAGCCTACAAAATGGGAGATCTTTGCAAGCTATCCCTCTGACAGAGGTCTAATATCTAGGATATACAAAGAACTTAAAAGACATTACACCAAGAAAACAAACAATCCAATCAAGAAGTGGGCAACTGAAATGAATAGACACTTCACGAAAGAAGAGATACAAATGGCCATTAGATACATGAAAAAATGTTCAACATCATTAGCAATCAGGGAGATGCAAATCAAAACTACTCTAAGATTTCATCTGACCCCAATTAGAATGGCAAGCATTAAGTAGTCAAACAACAACAAATGTTGGCGAGGATGTGGGGAAATTGGGACTTTTCTACACTGTTGGTGGGATTGCAAACTAGTTCAACCACTATGGTGATCAGTGTGGAGATTCCTCAGAAAACTGGGAATGGATCCACCATATGATTCGGCTATACCACTACTGGGTATCATACCAAAGTGATTGAAACTAGAAAACAACAGTAATATATGCATACCCATGTTCATAGCAGCACAATTCACAGTGGCCAAATTATGGAACCAACCTAGATGTCCATCAACAGATGAGTGGATTGCAAAATTGTGGGAAATACACACAATGGAATTCTACTCTGCAATAACGAAGAACAAAATAACAGCACTTGCAAGAAAATGGAAAGATCTGGAGAACATTATGTTAAGTGAGATTAACCATTCACAAAAAAGAAAGGACATATGTTTTCATTAATATGTGCAACCTAGGGAGTAGTGGGGACACAAAAGGGACTCCAATGACAACAGAGAGCCCTTAGTAGTGCAAGGGAAGGGGTACAAGGGAAGGGGAAGGGCAAGAAAGCAGTGAATCTATGGAATTACTATCATAAACAATGTGTATATATGAGATTATACCAACATCGCTCTCAGTGCTACATGTGGGGGGGAGGCGGCAGGGGGGAGGGACACTAAGAGGTGTGTGCATGTATGTTAACACCAAACTGATACTCATTGTGATGTGAAACTACAATGCACCAATAAAAACATATTAAAAATAAACAAATAAATAAAATAAAATAAAATATATCTCCAGAAGATATAAATGCTTATTGCAACAAAATATAATCATGGTCTCATTATTTATGTTTATTTATTATTTTTGATACTGGGGATTGAACCCAGGGACATTGTACCTCTAAGTTAAACCCCTAGCCTTTTTGTATTTTTTTAAAAATATTTTTGTATGTTTATAATTCACCAATAAAAAATAAAATATCATCTTCTAGGAGAGACCTGCTTTGACCATCCAATCTAAAGTAGAACCACTTTCCAATCATACAATTTTTACTTTCCCTGCTTTCAAAAAATAACATTAATCTTCACATAACCTGTGTGTGTGTGTGTGTGTGTGTGTGTGGTACTGGGGATTGAACCTAGGAGCATTCTACCTCTGAGCAACACCCTCAGCCCCTCAGCCCTTTTTTATTTTTATTTTTTAATTTTGAAATAGGGTCTCACTAAGTTGTTAGAGGGCCTCGTTAAATTGCTGAGGCTGGCCCAGAATCCACACTCTTCCTGTTTTAGCCTTCCAAGTATTGGGATTACAAGCCTGTGCCATCATGTCTGGCGCACACAACCTTTTGTATTTAATAATTCATTATTTTTATCTTCCAAATGTTCCCTCCTCCACCATGACCAGAATATAAGATCCATGAGAGTGAGAATCTCATGGTTTTATTTAAATGTCATTATTCATAGATATTACTTGAATATTTATGAATATTCTTATCTGGTGGAGTTGTTGAAGCAAACAGAAGAGGCAGTATACACAATCTCTACATATAACATTTAGAGTATAGCGGAACTTCAGCAAATGATTAAAACCTCATCGGCAAATCCTGCTTCAGGGCTGGGCGTGGTGGCGCACGCTTGTAATCCCAGTACTTTGGGAGGCGGAGACCGGAGGATCCAGGTTCGCGGCCAGCCTCAGCTCGCTCTCTCTCTCTCTCTCTCTCCCTCTCTCTCTCTCCTTAGTGAGGCCCTCCGCAACTTCATGAGACCCGGTTTCAAAATAAAGTATAAAAAATAGGGCAGGGGGTGTAGCGCGGAGGTAGAACGCCCCTGCGTTCAATCCCCAGGTACTGCAAAAACAAAAACAAAAACAAAAACAAATCCTGCTTCAGAATACAGAGGTGAGCACCTCAGTCCTTTAGGAGAAGGAGGTGCATTCATCTCCCCTGTCAGAACCCAAGGGACAGTCTGTAGAAGAGTGGATAGTAGACCTGTTTATGTTTCTGCTTACATAAACAGAAGGCAGTTTTGTTTTCACTTAAGAAGCTGGATTGCATATTTAGATGGTAATTTTTCTGAAATCGTTACCCCCTCTCTTTCCATTACATTAAACGTTGGAGTATGTAAGTGTGTGCCATTTCATTTTGGTTTGTGAACATTAAATACAAATTTTATAACACAAGGTTAATGTTATGAAAATTGACATTGTCTTTATTATATAATATCAGCATCTAAGGTGAAAAATCTTTATCTTTAACAATACAATTAATACAATCTGTAAATAGAGCTGTCAGTTTTAAAGAAAAAGTGATGATGTCTAATTTTCAAACAGCTCTTCCTATAAAGAGTATTTGGAGCAGTTATTTATAATGTGTTGTATGTCTTTAATTCTATGATCATGGGTAAGAATTTATGAAATAGGAGGTTGGAGGAATGAGATAATGAAAAAGTAAAAATCCTTTGAATGCCTCCAAATTATCTCTCTAAGAAATAAAAATGTATAGTATAGAGCAATTATATTTTTCTCCTAAAGTTTTTCACTAAAGAAAGTTTTAAGGTATCGCCATAATAAAAAAATTAATTAAAAACATAAAATCTTAAAAAATATTTTAAAAATATGTTTAGCTTTTCTTTTATGTATTTTGATTGGGGCTTGGTGTGTAACTCAGTGATAGCGTTCTTGCCTAGCATGCACAAAGCCCCTGGCTTTGATCCTCAGCATACCAAAAATTAAATGTCCTTTCTTTAAATATTTTGATGAAACTCCGGGTCAGCTCTTGTAAGTACCTTCAGGTTAAAAACATGCCTAAATACTCACAGCAGCTAATCTGAGTCTGGCACATTCCAAATGCTTAGAAAATTTATTTCTTATAATTTCTTTTACAAAAGATCCTTTTAGTAGAGTCAAAATATAATTCTCATACAATTATATTATTTTGCTATATACATATAGCCACTCTACATATGCATGTATATAATTTATATATATGTACTCAGATGTATACTCTTTATTATTCTCATTCTTTTTAACAAAAAATAAAGGCTGAGTGTATTATTTGCAGAATGAATACATGTTTGAAAATTAGGAAAATTCAATCAGTTGTTTATTGAATTATGTTTTGGTAGACTACATACTAACTACAGAATGAGCTACATACCTCCTTAAAATGTTTAAAAGCATTAATATCATATATGAGACTTATTCATTTTGTTAATATTATTATAAAATATATAATAGAAACATAGCTAGATTTGCTCTTACTTTTAGAAGAAATTAAAGATATTTTGAGTAAAAAACATATGATGGCATCTTTAAACCTTGAAAATTCAGAAAAGAAATATGTTTTCCATTATGTATTATATTTACAGACAAAAGCCATAGAGGCTTCAGACCTGAAGAGTGCATATCTAAAATTAATTAGGAAGTGCTGTGAGGAGCATGCGCTCTGACGTGGCATAGCAATGTAGCTACATTGCAGTTATGGCATTTTCTGCATTGTGTTGTGGCCATACTCCTGGTAGAAATTGGCTAAAACAACTTTTTCAAAAACTTCTTTCTGGCATCTTTCTCTTAAAACATAATTATATTTTCCAAGTAGAGAATGACTTTTTCAAGACCATTTTGAAACTTGTGTGTAAATTGGGGGAGGAGGGCACATTGTGACTCCTCCCTGATATATCATATCTTTAATATTAAAATGAGTTTGTATGATGATTCTATTCATTTATTTTTGTTTAGATTTTTAAAAATTTTATACTTTTATTGGTGCATTATAGTCTCCCATCATAATGTAGTTCATAGTGATAGTGACATACCTGCATACAGCACTTGGTGAGTTTTCCTCTGGCTCCCTCCCACTCCCTCCCTTTCCCATCAGGACATTAAGATTAGCATTGTTCTTTTCATATACATGTACATAATGCCAGAAGAAGGATGGTTCTATCTAAAAGCATAAACAAAGGTAGACATTTTATGAAGAAAATAAAACAGCTAAAATGAAAATTGTATACATAAGTCAACATAAGCCTTCTACCAAGAAGTCTGGTCAACACTCATAAATCTGAGCACCAAGATAGCACTGGTCACAGAAGGTTTTAAAATCAGTAGTATCAAACATGTTAGTTGGCTTTCCATTATGTAACAAATATCCCAGATACTCAATTTATAAAGAAGAAATGTTTATTTTGACTGAACGTTTTAGAGCTTTTAGTCCATGATCAGTTGGCAACATGTCTTGGACCTGTGGTGGCTCATCACTTCAGGAGCATGGCAGAGCAAAGCCATTCATCTGTGCCTCTCCTAAGCCCCGCCTCTTAAGGGATCCACCACCTCCCAATAGTGCTAAGAGCTAAGAACCATCATTTAACACATGAGCCTCTGGGGGACATTCCAAATCCAAACTATAGCACAAAGGTTTAAGGGAATGATGGGGCGTACTTTATAGCTGTGTTTTGTAAGATTGATGAAAGAGGAGAACCTCCCACATTCATAAAGTTCAGAGCAATACTCCTAAAAAAAATGCCTGTATGTTAACTAAAATGTGAGTATATTTCATTCATCAAGGTCTAAGTAAGTAAAATAATACATTGTGACCAAGTAGGTTTTAAACCTGAGGAGAATGAATATTATATCAAGAAAGCTATAATATAGGTATGAGTATTAACAGAGTAATGCTTTGTGTGTGGGGGTGTACTGGGGATTGAACCCAGGGGCATTCTACCTGTGAACTATACCCCAGCCCTATTTTGTATTTTTATTTTGAAACAGGGTCCCACTAGGTTGATGAGAATCTCACTACTTGCTGAGGCTGTCTTCAATCCTGCAATCCTTCTGTCTCAGCCTCCCAAGTACTGGGATTATAGGCATGCCCCACCGTGCCCCACCAGAGCAGTACTTTTTAATGTTAAAAATACTGAACATCTGCAAATAAAAGGGATTTTTGGTAACAAAGCAAAACATCTTCTAATTATTTTATTTACTGTTGAAATATTAGGACCATTTTCATTTTGATTAAATGATTAATGTCAAGACAAGAATATCAATTGCCAGAGCTGTTATTCAATATTTAATTGGTGATTTATCCAACATGATAAAACAAGAAAAAATATGGTATAGTTTATAAAGTTAAAAAGACTTGAAAATATAGCATTATGTATCAATAAAACCATTGACTTCATAGAAATTTATTATAAACAATAAAATTGCAAAAATGTACACATGCTAAATGAAGACTTTATGGAAATTATCAATGTCATTTTACAATAGCAAACAATATAGGAATCAACAAAGAAACAAAGAAAAATACAAAATCTGGTTGGGTCCAATCATATTACCATACTAAAGAAATATACTATCCAGCCTCTGGTAAACACCATACTACCCTCAACTTTTATAAAATTAACTCTTTTAGATATCATATATGAGTAACATCATACAATATTTGTCTTTTGAAGCCTGATTTACTTCACTTTACATGTTTTTCTTAAAAACAAAGAGAGAGTGAGAAAGAGACACAGAGAGAATCATTTGAGAACACTCAAATTGTCTTGCATAGAGCTCCATATCAAGAGTTACTGAGGTTGAGCTGGGCCTTGTGGCACATGCATGTAATCCCAATACCTGGAAGGCTGAAACAGAAGGATCAAGGATTGTGCAGTAATTTACCAAGACCCTGCTTCAAAACAAGATAGGGTTGGAAGAGTAGCTTAGAGGTATAATTCCTCTGGGTTCAATCCCCAGCACCACACACACACACACACACATACACACACACACACACACACACACACACACACACACACACACACAAAGAGTAATTGAGTTTGGCCATCAAATGTCAAATTTCCAAGCCCATGGGAGTGATTCACCACGGAATCAAGTCATTCCTCCTTATTCTAGCCTCCATGTAAGTGCAGTCCTGATGATATCTGAATACAGACACACGGAAGATCAAGTCAGAGATGCCCAGCCACTTCTCTTTAGTTCCAAGTATAAGGGCTCCCAGTTTCTGTTTGTCTGAAAATATCATTTGTTTGTCTGTATTTCCAAAGAATACTTCCTACTAAAGATAAATTAGCTATTTTCTTTTAGTATTTATAAGATACCAATCCATTATTTCTCTTATGAATATGACCCTTAGTTATTTTGTGACTCTTGTGAATGTGAGTTGTAGCTTTCTGTGACTTGTAAGATTTTTGTTTTGACTTTCATCTGGAATAGGTTCATCATGATACTGAGTATAGTCTCCTCTGATCTATCCTGTTAGGTTCGAATAACATTTTAAATCTTTGTAAGTGGCTGTTATTTGTCAATATTTTTTCACTTTTATTAATTTATCATTATCTCTTAGAATTTACTCCTTTATCTCTTCTTTCCTTCTGGTTTCTATATTTGATATTTTCATCTAGGCCACTATGGATCTTATTTTTGTTTTGTGTATTTTTAGACTATTTTGTCTCTTTATTTCAAAGGACATTTTTCTATTGATACCTCATTCTGTTCAAATATTATCTCTGTAGTTGTGTCTTCTTTCTGTTAAGCCCACCTATTGAGTTCTCAAAGAAATAACATTTTTAGAGGCACCATGCGTTCTTTTTATAAATTTCAATTTTTTTGCAGAAATTTTGCTTCTTTTCATTTATATTTTTGACCTTGCTATTGATGACTAAGTGCAATATTTGGTAACACTGACATCTGGATCATCTAGGAGTCTTATTCTGTTTTTTTTTTTGTGTGTGTGTGTGTGATTCTTTTGCTCCTATTTTCTTGTATGAGTCTAATTTTACATCAATGCGTGCGCACATGAGCACGCACACACACACACACACACACACACACACACACGCACACATGCTAGATCCTCTGAATACAATCCCCTTCCTGGCACGAGGGTACATTTTGCTTCCAACAGCCTTTACAGAAGGGGCAGATGTGGATTCAAGGTGCACTCTGTGTTATTTTGATTGGTCATTTGTCTCATGTTCTTCTGTAGAGTGTCTCTTTCAGAGTCTGAATAAAACCCTTCTGTGTTTTCTAGGGATCCTCTACCTTTGGTGGTCAATAGTCTCCACAATAACCTTCCAAAAACCCTTTTTAACTTCTTACACTTAAGTCATTATTTTTTGTGTGTGTGTGTGCTTAACTATCAGCCTTATAACTGCTGGGTTCAAGAACAAAATACCCTGAGGGGAAAAATGTGCCAAATGTAGATTCAGAGATTCATTTGTATGTGTTTTTTCTGAGCCTGCTTTCATGGTCCAGAACTACAAAATTTGTTCTTCAGCTCTGACTGTACAAGTCATTGCTATATTCCACACCTCCTTAGTTATAGCTTTCTACTCAGTTCTCCAGCATCTTTACCTGTGCCACTTACAATACGATATATGTCTCTTGGGAACAATAGCAAAAAACTTAAGTTTATCTTATTTTGTTTCCTCCTTATTAATAGAATGTCAGTTCCTGATTTTATATCAATATTTTGCTTTGTAATAGCATAGATATTGGTCTAATAAGCCATTTTTATAGCTAAACATGGAAGTCTTCTTGCTACTTTGTCAGTAAGATTCATGGTGTTAAAATTGCACTTAAAATTTTCTTTTTGATAATGGTGAATATATATGTTAGTTTTGTTTTGTGATTTTTTCTAACTTTTTAAAATTATATTTAAATTTTTCCAAAGGAGAACCTGATATCTGACTTGTGCTTACATTATTTACCAAGAATCCTTTGTCAAGGTTTCATCTTTCAAATCACTTTGGACCAGTGTTTTTGTTTATTCTTCTCTTTAATTGTAAATCTACTTTTATGGTTATCTTTCATCCATTGAGGCACAGTGAAAGGTTTTATTTTTCTTACTCATATTTGGAGACTTAATTTTTATTGTCTTTCATTTATTCTTAAGTTTCTTTTTCAGGGACTATAATTGTCCTACATGTAATGTATTAATAATAATTACCTTATAGAAGACACAAAATTACTCAATAATGTACCTTTAATTCACTGTCTGGTGATATGGTGTTGATATTAATGTGCTACTACTTGAAAAGATAACCAGTTGAGATGGAATTAGCAATGCATCGCATGAGGAGTACTATCCATGAGTCTTCCTGTTTTTCTAACCTTATCCAAGTTACTCTGCCACTTCTGAAATTCATTTTTATAACCATAACTGAAATCATTTTAAAAAGAGATACATAGTTTTTCTTAGAGTAATTACATAGTTGAAAATTCCAAATTATGCAGTGGAACAAAGCAGGATTTGTTGGATGCCGTTATCTTTATACATAGCTTTTTTAAAATATGTAGACTGAAAAATATGTAAGAACTTAGAAAAAGAAAAATAATAATGGAAACTACAAATTTGCTAAACTAAAAAGACAAAATAACTGCAATTTCACTACATGATAATTTTCCTAAACTATCTTAAATACTAAAGTGTTTTGGATTCTATAAGCATCGCTACCACAGTTTTTCTTTTAAAATCATGTAACGTTTAAGCTTTGGTTTGTATTCAATAATTCCAGAGCAAAAGTTTTTATTTGTTAATCTAAGTGCTCATTCTCTCATGCAACTAGAAGAGAAGTAACATCCTCCCTGTTATGCTCTAGTGGACACTGTTTGGAAAATGTTTTTCAACAAGCTTCTTACTCCTGAAAGAATCAAGCATTCAGTAGGCAGGCAAAAGCTAGTAAATCAACTGCAGTGTTAATCAATAAAAGTAATCAGCCTTTGAAGCCAAACCTGTCTATTACAACATGTAACAACCAGCTCTTGGATGTACTTTGAGACACAGTTTAAAGAGTAAACACAGAGTTGTTCTGCTATACTTTTTTCCGCCTAATTTCAAGAAACATTAGAATTTTAGATAAGACCAGAGTTTAAATGGATTCTCTGAGTGTCTGTGCAGTAAAAATTATAAAAAGAATCTAGAAAAGAATGAAAGAAACAATGAAAATCAGTGTGAAAGCAGTTTATATGTAATGTGATGTACCAAGTACAACTAAGCTCTACTATATCATTCTAAATATGACTTAGTATGTAAAATTAGCATTCATCTTTCTGTTTTATATATTATTTAAAGTTTTTGTTTAACTGCCTGCTCATTCTTTGCTGTGCAATTTTCTCACCTTTTAATCAACTGTCAATTTAATGACATAAGTCTGTTTTCCTTTTGAGAACAAATTCTTTTTAATTGTTCTGCACTTTATGCTTTGCTGACATAGGCTTTGAAGTTAATGAAAGTTTATTTGGAACATATTATTTCTAGAAACTTTAAAACATTTTTATTGTTAGCACACAAATATTTTAACCCATCTCTATTGAATATAAAAATGTTGAATAGTGACTTATAAACTTTAAAGTCCACACAAATGATAATTGTGATTATTCTACAAATTTCTGATTACATTTGCTTTCTAAAAATATTAAGTAATATACAAAGATCTCTAAATATATCTCTAAATATAGTGTGGAACAATATTAATAACTATTAACCAACTAACAAAGCATTATCATTTATTATGTAACACGCATATTTTTCTGACATATTACCTTTTGTCTATATTGCCAATCTATAAGCAACCCTCTATATTTCAAAAATAAAGCATAAAACTTTAAGTAAGAGTGCTGGGTACAGTGACACACGCACCTGTAATCGCAGGTACTCGAGAGGGTAAGGCAGGAGGGTCACAAATCTGAGGCCAGTCTGGGTAGCTTAGTGAGTGAGACCTTGTCTTAAATATAAAAGGGCTAGGATGTAACTCAGTGGTAGAGTACTTGCCTAGCATGTGCAAGGCCCTGGGTTCAATCCCTAGAACCTCAACAACAAAAGAACACTTTTTGTATATTTGACAGTATTCTCACATCTGAGCTTCACTTTAAGTGTCTAAAACCCATGACAAACTGCAAAATATGTTTGACACTAAAATCCTTCTGTGCTCCTTTTGGGGGAGTAGGTAGATGTACAGCATGAATAATTTTTGTCCTGAATATCCCATTATCTTATAAGCTGCTTAAACTGCAGGCACTGGGGGAGGGAGGCAACACTAGTGTGGACACCTATGGTTGGCTTGGACACGTGAGAGGCCAGGTAGCACAGCTCATGGACTTCAGTGTGGACTTACTAGTGGAGTGCAGCTGCTACACTGTACTGCTTTCGGTGAGGACAGAACTGAGTCCAAGGGCAAAATCATGTACATCACCTATCAGATTAAGACCTGCTGATGGCCAAAATTTAGGAGTGGTGTGGAATTAACTTTTAAGTTGTTGTAACATTCCTTGAGTAAGAATTTGAAGTTTATTATTTTTTGGAACCAACGATGACACAAAATTGGATGATCTGCGGTAATACGTTTTATTTTTCAATTTTGAATGTTGATCTCTATCATCTACTCCCATAGCCTAAGCAGTAACTCAGTCCTTGAGATTCATTTGTTGGTCTTTGTCTACTATACATGATGCACCCTAGGCTTTCAGAGGAATGTTCTATAAATGTGTTCTTTCAGAAAGAGAAAAGATAATCAAGAAAGTGTGTTCAGTTCAGATTTCCAAGTTTATGTTTAATATCTTATACCTCTCAAAAACAAGCTGTTTAAAGTATAATTTTAAAGAGTGCTTATTCATGCACTGAAAGGATATGAAATCTTTTTAAAATAAGGCTAATGAAATTTCATTCTTCATCTCTGTGAAAGTGATTATTCGCTTTTGTTTAACAATATTGCTTTAGCTTTATTTTTTCCTTTTTTTTGGAAAGTTCCCAAAGGTAAAGACATGAGTCCAGAGAATAATCACTGGGTATAATCATAATCCTTTTTCTAACTTAAAAATTTCACACTTCTAACCATTTAGATTAGTATGAATTATGTATTCATTTATGCTAGTATATGATTTTTAATAGCTTGAAACAGAGTCTTTTAGTGATTTTCTCTGTAGCTGTTTCCCCTGAGCCACCTGGAACTTATGAATCAGCAAGTGCTTTTGACATCAATTGAATATCAGCACCTGAGGTCATAAGGTGATAAGCTTAATTATAAGGCAAATTTCTATGAAGAGGTCAATAATTTTGTTTTGATTCTTAAACTACTCAAAAATAACCTATATATTCTATCCCAGCAATTGAGGTATTCACTGTTTCAACATGTATAACTGACTGTTGAACCCCAGGAGCTTCTTCAAAGTCTGTAATACAAGTGTCAATAACCATACTCCAAACTACTAACAATAGTGTAAACTACCTGAAAATGGTGATAAAGATCAGATTGTGAAATATGATATATTATTTTGGCACAACACAGCCTTTGGTTAAATCCTATATGCAATGTATTTAAAAATCAAAGCTCTCAAAATTCCAGTATATGAAATGAAACTTTTTTTTAATGGTACTGGGGGTTGAATCCGGGGCCCTCTACCCCTGAGATAAACCCTAACTTTTTAATTTTTCTTTTTTGAGACAGGGTCTCACTAAGTGGCCAAGGCTGGCCTGTACTTGGAATCCTTCCTCCTGTCTCAACCTCCCAAGTTACTGGGACTACAGGCATGCACCACCATTCGCTGCTGAAATGAAACTTTTAAAAAGGTCTAAAAAACATAAATATCCTTGGAGCTTGTGAAAATAATTTATGACTTTAATTTTTATCCCTTGCTTTTGCATCATCAATGAAAGTAAATTAAGTCAAATTTAATGAAATCTAGCACTTTCATTTCAATGCTGTTTGAATTCTTTTCCCAAATTTCTTAAGTTGATAGACTGATATTTATAATCTCTATCCACAATATTATTAAATTTCTACATTTTTCATTGTTTCATACAAGATAGGAGTGACTTGAACATGAATTTCAAATAAGAAAGAATCTGTACTAGAATGCAAAATTTTATTTTATGTTACAATGTTTGTCTTATGCTTTTTATGATCTTTTTAAAATTTAAACAACTTAAAGTAAAATGAACCAAGAAAGCTAAATTGAGCAAAAATTATAAATCAAAATTTAAATTCCTGATAAATGATTTTATTTTAATATGTTGACTTGTTTATTAAATTAATTAAAATTAGTAAAATCAGAGCAGGATAGAAATGGGCTCCTTTAGTGGATTGTAAATTGTGGTGGGCAGTCTACTCCTGTTTCCAAGTGATCAGATCGCTTAGTGAACCAGTTTATGAGGCACCTCTGAAAGATGGAAAGTAATGAGACGATATTGAAGAAGTTAAAGTTCTGAAACTAATATAAGAGTGCGATGAAAATACATGACTTGTTTCACAAGTTCTACAAGTAGAACTGGTAACTTCTAGAAAGGGGATAGAAACTGTTTGCTAGAGATGTCACAACAAATCACCCCATCCTTGGGGCTTAAAACTACACAAACTTATTCTCTCATAGTTCTAGGTGCCAGAGGCTCAAAATCAAGGTATTGATAGACCACGCTCCCTACAGATCTCTAAGGAGGACACATTCCTTGCCTCTCCCAGCCTCTGATAGTGTCTGGCATTCTGCATCATCCATTGGCAACAGCCACATCACTCCATCTGTGCCTGTGTCTTCACACTCCTGCCCTGTGCGCATATGCGTCTTCCCTTCTGTCTGTCTTCCTCTTGCAAAGATACTTGTAGATATATTCATTATAATTCAAAATGATCTTATCTCTAAGTCATTACATTAATTAAATCTTTGAATACCCTTTTTCAAAATAATATTATTAATATTAATATTATTATTATTATTCATAAGTTTCAGGGACTGGGAACTGGCACTATCTGAGGTTGGGGAAGGGGCACTCTTCAGCCCACTCCACTAACTAACAATTGCTATTTTTTAATAATATATTAAAGCCTGGTGTGGTGGCACATGCCTGTAATCCCAGTACTTGGGAGGCAGAGACATGAGGATCACAGGTTTGAGGACAGCCTCAGAAACACAGTGAGACTCTCAGCAACCTAGTGAGAAGACCCTGTTTCAAAAAAAAATAATAATAAGGCTGAGGATGTAGCTTAGGGATACAATTCCCCTGGGTTCAATCCCCAATAACTAACACACACACACACACACACACACACACACACACATTAATAATAATAATAATTATATGTTAGAATCATTTACATAAATCAATTCTTTCTCAATCCCCAACTGCTCCCAAGATGTGAATATAACAAAAGAAAGTTCATTCTTTTTCTTAAGAGTAATAATTTCCATTTGTGACTAGGTGATGCAAGCAGACACACATTGGTTTCTTTTTTTTTTTCTTTACATTAGGAAGTCAACCAAGGCTTTATTTAGTAATAATTTGTCATGTTTTTAAAACTCGGGTAAAAAAATTATCAAATCTGATTGTGGAAAGGTGGATACAAAGTAATTTAGCATTGCAGACCGTTCTTTGGTTGTCTGCTTGCACTGTACATTAATTCTACTATGACACTCATGTTTATAGAACTATTTAAGTGGAGTTATGTTCAATATTTTTCCTATTTGTTTCTGCTACAAATTTCTGAACTCTTAGATCAATAAGACTTATATTTTAATTATTTTTTAATCCTAGTGCCAAACACATAGTAGGTCCAATATTCGAAGTGTTGAAGTACTGATGTGCACTTTCAGCAGTAAACACAGCACTGAAGGCAACATGAAGCATACCATTTTTGGTTCTATGTTCCATTCTCCTTCACCTTTCCACACACACATGTACCGCCTCCAATAGAAAGAAAGAAAGGAGGACTATACTGTAAATCAATAAGCATCTAAAAATCTGTCAAAGTATGACTGATACATTCAACAGAAACACCAGAATTTAAGGATAGTGACTAGCATGCAATAATAATATAACAAACTTAAGCAACAAACCATATCATACCTAAGAACAAAGATTTAACAAAGACAGGAAAAAAATGTTAGAAGAAACATTCTTGATACCTTCAGTTAATGTAAGATTGAAGCAAAAGATCAAAACCATTGGAAAATAGTTTTAAAAATAAGGATAGACAAAGGGCAAAGTGCAGCGGTCTACAGAATGTTTAATTGGATTTCTTAAAGGAGGAGAGATAAATGGAGGCAGAAATAATATTTCAGTGGATACATACTGAATATTTTTAAGAAATGGAAAAAATATATCAAGCCACAGATTCAAGATGCTCTGTGAAATCCTGATGATATAAAGACAAGGAAAATTATATGTTGTCAGATCACTATAAAACTGCATAAAATGAAAGATAAAGAGAAAATTCTTATAACTAGCCTTACGTATACATTAAATTCAAAGGAAAAAGTACAGCAAAATGAATGTCTTTCCAACAGATATTATAAAAGATTTCTGTAATCTGCTTAGAGAAAACAAAGATCAGTGTAGAATTTTATATCTTTTTTTTTAACATGTAGGTGAGGCATTTCTGGTTTCAGGTCAAGATGCAGAGGAGCAAAAAGGTGCCACTCCACACTTGCAGGAGAAAGCTTGACAAATCAAAGATGAAGGGCTTTAACTTCCCAGAGAATTGAAGTGGCTAGACAAACTGCTAACCTCAAAAGACGAGAGAAAAGTGCGTTCTGAAAGATGAAGAATTTGAACATTTATATACCTATAACAGGCATTACTAAGTGCCAATATATGCTGTAAGTACAATATACGCTGGGAAGAAGATCAAGCTAGCCAGGTATGGTGGTACATGCCTGTAATCCCAGTACTTGGGAGGCTGAGATACGAGGACCATAGGTTTGAGGGAAGTCTCAGAAACTTAGCGAGATGCTCAGAAAGTGGTTTCAAAATAAAATAGGGTTTGGGGGTATAGATGGAAGGTAGAATGCTTCTGGGTTCAACTGCCAGTAGCACAAAAAGGACAGAAGGGAGGGAGGAAGGGAGGGAGGAAGAGGGAGGGAGGGAGATCAAGCTAGATGTTTTTGGAGAAATTCCAAATACCAACTGGGGGCTAAGGTGTAAGAATGAAACCTCTGGGGCCCTAGATATGAATGAGGCGTTGCAGAATAATCGTTCAGGAACCTCACTGACACTGGGGGGAATTCTGAAGAGGCTTTCCTCACTTGTTAGCCTGGCGATACCTTTGCCCTTCTAATTGAGCCTTAGATTTTAGAGAAGCACCAAGTCCTGAGTGCCAGCTCGCTACTCTTCTGAGATCCTTCTCCCCTCCACCATTGTATTTCTCCATCTACCTTGCATTTTTCTCTCCCTTCCAAGGATACTTGTTTGTTTGGTTGGTTCCCTTCTTTCTGGGACAATATGTTTACTTCAGTGCCCTAATGATGATAGTGTTTGCTGATCTTAACTCCACATATTAAGGCTTATATTGCATGGGGGGGGGCACGAGGAGAGTAGAGAAAGGTACAAATGGCATTACACACTCCTAATATCATAGCTGCTGTTCTTCACTAGGTCTGGATCATAAAGCACATTTTCTTTTAATACTACCCAACGATTTTTGTGCACACTCAAATTTCTGGTAGAAATGCAAACTGGTATAACCCTTCTGTATGGAATTTGACAATATCCATCAAAACTACACATGGACTTCACTTTCCACCCAGAAACACTACTTCTATAAAGCTACCCTGAAGATGCATCTCATGCACGATGAAAATATACTTGAGCATGGTTATCACTGTAGAATTATTTGTAATTGCAAATATTAGAGTTAACATAATGTCTATGTAGAAGAGGAAGTGAATAAACTATGTTGGTTTACATTAGTTTAAGCTTCAAATATAGCAGCAATAGAATGTCCTAAACAGTAATCTATACTGCATGGGAAGTCAGATAACATAATATTATAAAGTCTTCACACGAGGCATGGGTATTTCAATCATTTTTGGTACTCACATCTCAATCAACATTATAAGCTTCACTAAATAAAATCATGTAGTATCTTAAGTACATTATGATTAGAGAAAACTGTAACTTGTTGCTACAGTGATAGGAGTTAAAATGGGCTCTTTGGAGATAGTTGCATTCTTGCCTGAAGAGGTTGTTAAAAATTAGTGAGGGCTTTGCAAAGCATCACCATAAGTATTTTGAAAATAATCCTCATGAATAAATACATAGACAGGTAATATGAATCCTGTGATGCTTGCAGTCCTGTCCCCGAGGGATGGCATATGAGTTTTGATTCCTAAAACACTCTTTTTAGGTGTGAGTTTCTGAGGATTCTTTTTGCCTAATGTCGATGATAAGAATAGTAGAATCTAATCTGTTACTGGGTCATTTCTGCATGAAGTGAAACTTTCCTGAGTTTGTAACACAAATTTAAAATGAATTTCAATGATCTATGACAGAATGAGAAAATAAAATCTATATAATACAATGTAGAAGTAATGAAATATATTTTTAAACAGTTACATCAACCATAGATAAAATATCATCTAACATATTAATCCCCAAATGGTAGGTTATAAATGATATAGGTTTTTCTGTAATTTTTTCTTTGGTGAAAATTAAAATATAAAAGTTTTTAAAAATCTATACTCACATTAATTATAATTTAAAAATATTGAAATTTTTGCTAAATTTGTTTTATTATTTTTCTTTTTTCAGAGACAGAGTATTAACAAAACATCTGAACTTTCTTTTTGTGTCCCCAAAACACAATGATTTGTCTTTTAAAGAAGCAAGCACTCTCCTGAGTTTTATCAGCATATATTCAGTTTAGATATTCATATTTTAATGTACACATATGTATAAATCAGCAGCATACCTCAGAAAGTTTACCAATTGGTCACTGGTTAACCTACTCATTGGATTAACAATCTTTTTTTTCTCAGTAAACTATACTGATTTCCATAGAGTATTCTATGTTCACAGGTCTGTAATGTACTTCCTGCTAATGATGTTTCCGATATGTTATAGATTTACCAAGATGTGCATGTTTAATTTTTGTTTGGAAACAGGGTCTTGCTAGATTAATGAGAGTCTTGCTGAATTGCTGAATCTTGTCTTAAACCTGTAATCCTCCTGCCTCAGCCTCTCATGTACTAGGATTACAGGCATGTACCACCAAGACTGGAAATTTTAATTTTTTCATCATGGAAATGGTACATAAAAATATTGGAATGGATGGGATCATCGATGAGAAATTATTAATAGAAAAGAGGACTGATAACAGAGCCCTAAGTAATTTCAACAGAAGAAGTTTAGGTAGAAGAAAGAATCCTCAAAAAAAAAAAAATTGAAAGAGCAACTACTGAGATGGAAGAAAAATCAAGAATATGATGTCCTGGAAATAAAGTGATGAGAGTGTGCCAAGGAAAAGAGTCATTCGTATCAAAGGTCATGAAAAGCAGGGGATGAGAAACTCATAACTGCATAAATGACCATTGGATTAAGAATGGTATACTGGTGTGAGCTGGAGGTTAGGCCTATCAAGGAACTAAACACAGGGAAAAGTCAGCGAGAGGCATGGATTACAAATTTCAAGTGGTTGAAGAACTGTGGGCATTGACACTGGAGTGAATGAACTAACAATGCTGGTGACTACAGAACAAGATACATGAAACCACAATACAGAAAATTAAAATATTTCATAGTTATAAAGTCTATGGTATGATCATGGAAATAAGTGGTTGAAGTAGAGAAATGGACAAAATCATTGGAGCGGCAGAGTTCAAACAGCCTAATAGCTTGAGTGTTGGAACCATTACTTTTGTTTTCGAACTGCTTATTATTTCTGAATTTCCCACCAGCTTTTTCAAGGTCTTCCTACCTCAGTTTGTTACTATATAAATGTTTTTTTTTAATTCACTTCCGTGGAACTGCTAAGATGCTATGGGTTCCTCTGACCCGCCATAGTGAGTCTTCCCATTATTAACATATGCCCTGAAACTCCCAAGAACACTGACTGGCGTACTTGAGAGAGTGACCGTGGAAAAGCAGCTAAACTCATTAACAAATTAAGGGTGGTGTTCTAGGGCTGGGTATATAATGGCACAATGGGCTATTGTGTTTGTTGACTTGAGCTGCAGCTGGGGATTTCAGCAGAAATATGTGTATTATTTGTATTTTGCTTCAAAGCCAATTCAAAATTTAGCTGCTAAATAGATATCATATGTGTGTTATCTTGGTTTCCACTTGTCAGTAATTTGAGCAATTTTTGCTTGCATGCATTCTCTGCCTTGGCATCTCTCATGAAATCCACTGTAAATAGTCTGAGCTATATAATGTTATCAGCTCATTAGTAATTTTGCAGAACATGGTAGAATTGTGAATCCTAGAAAATTACTTGTAAGCATAGCTGAAAGCAAAGTCATAAGAAACCAGGTTGAGGAAATTTGATAGTACAACAGCAGCAATATCAATAACTTTTACCATATTAACAGCCTGAACTAATATGTAAATCATTTTTGGAAAAGTTCTACTGAGCTGACAGTAAAATTATAAAGAAGAGTCATATTTCTTTTTTATTCCAGAAAATAAAAGTTCTCTATAAAATTTAGTATCAATCTATGAGTTAGTAGTTAACATTATCAACTGGAGAATATACTTTTCTTGCATTGGGCAAACTTTGCCAATTGTTAAAGTGAAGATGCCTACTAAAATTTTGGTACAAAGTATATCAGTATCTATTAGCAACTGAAATGTAACATCCTCGATTTCAGTACACATAAGGTGCTCATTGCTATGTATATTTTCTAGAGAAAAGAGAATTGGCATATTCAAATGGAAATTCTACACGATGGAACACAATTCTGAAATAAAAGGAAAAGACATTATAAGAATTCAAGTCATTTTAAACTGAGAGAAGTAAAATAGAGGGAATTTCTAAGTAACAGAAAGCAGTTAAAGCTTCCCTTAGAGAATGATAATTTACATGACTGGCACTTAAAAGATAGATAATAATTTGTGTAGACACCAAGTTTGGCAGAGCTATGGGAATAATATATCGGTTCAATCTCAAATATTATTTTATTTCTGATGCTGAGTCTTTCCTGCAATATTAACTATTCATACTGTTTTGCCAAAAATGACCTTGACCACCATGTGGGAAATAATGAGCCTCATCTTCCTATGTCTTGAGGGTTTGGTAATTTATCGTGCAGGGATGTCAGTACAAAAATGTTATCATTGTTACATGAAAGCTATATCTTTAAAAGAAAAACACTATTGCTGCATTAGGTATATGTAAAATCAACTGAAACTATGAGTAACTTCAGGTGACAGAATATTTTAGAATGCAGTAAGATAGTTCATTCCCTCCCAGTGGGATTTTGAGAGGCAGTGCACAGAGGTCTCTAAAACAAAGGCAAGGTCATCTAAGACCTAGTCTTGATTTCTCCACATTTAACACATTTAATTTTAAAATCCATTCAGATGTTATGCCACAATTTTATCCAATTAAATTATCTAACCAGGCCGGGCATGGTGGCGCACGCTTGTAATCCCAGTACTTTGGGAGGCGGAGACCGGAGGATCCGGGTTCGCGGCCAGCCTCAGCTCTTTCGCTCTCTCTCTCCCTGTCTCTCTCTCTCTCTCTTTCTCTCTCTCTCTCTCTCTCTCTCTCTCTCTCTCT
>PVJS01017730.1:0-35794 GCA_004027185.1 Glis glis
GAGAGAGAGAGAGAGAGAGAGAGAGAGAGAGAGAGACAGGGAGAGAGAGAGAGAGAGAGAGAGAGAGTGAGCTGAGGCTGGCCGCGAACCCGGATCCTCTGGTCTCCGCCTCCCAAAGTACTGGGATTACAAGCGTGCGCCACCACGCCCGGCCTCAGCACGCTTTTAATCCCAGTACTTGGGAGGCTTTTGAAATTTTTAAGGAGCTTATTGAGGTCTGCAAAGGCTTCTGGCAATCTCTTCACTGTGGGTTATCTGGGGGTTATTCTTTTTATTTTCCCATGATTTCCTTTGGCCTTCTCTGTAGCTATGTATTACCATGCTAGTTCCATTATAATCTTATAAGACCACTGTTGTCCATGCAGTCTGCAGGTGATCTGAATGCTATGTGGTGTATGACTGTATACTTCTTTAAAGGTTGCTAAAATTTACTGGCATACCATATGGAATTTGGTCGAGGAGTTTTATAGGATTTATTGCCATATTTTGAAAGAAGAATAAACTATAAATAAGCTTGGCTCTAATTAAAACAACAAAAGAGTTGATAAAGTGTAGCCTTAAGAAGTTAATAGATGTGAACTAAAAACTTTCAAATGGGCTATTAGGAAGAGTAAACATAAAACTTAATGGGAGCCATGTGTAAAGCTGACCATAGAGTCTGGCCCTAATCAAGTAAGATGTTCTGTGTGTCTGTGGAGGGGCATTCTTAATATTATGAGTATAAATGATAAAATAATTGCTGTGGGACTAGAAGAAAACCCAAAATGTTTTTTAGAATGATATGGCAAGCAGTACCAAATGTTATTTGGAGAACATAGGTAATAATAATTGTCACAAAGTTGGTGATACCTTCATGTATAGGCATAGCATTATTTGAATTGTTTCACTCCCCCCAGAAATGATTTTTTTTTTGGTGTGATACCCACAGGCATTCTACCTCTGAGCTACAACCCCAGACCAATTTTTTCTTATTTCTTATTTGGAAACAGGGTCTCACTAGGTTGCTGAGAGCCTCACTAAATTGCTGAGGCTGTCCTCGAACCTGCGATCCTCCTGCCTCAGCCTCCCAAGTACTAGGATTACAAGCATACATCACCGTGCCCAGCTCCCAAAAATGATTTTAAAGCAACCACTATAACTAGACTCCAAAAGGTGTAGGAAAGCAGACTTACTATTATGTGGCTGTTATACTTAATTCGTACGGGGCAATAATAATTAGGAGCATAAAAGATGTATGATAAAATGTATACAATGTAAAATTTATAATTTTCGCTATTTTTAAGTCTATAGTTCCATGGCATTAACCATCCCCAGAACTCTTTTCACTATCCCAAACTGAAACTCTGTACCTATTAAACAATAATCTACCACTCTCCATTTCCCAGGTACCGTCAAGGTACTTAAGTGCTAGAGGAAAGATTGAAAAAGCAGCCATAAAGGCCACAGGGCCGGAATGGTACAAAGCGTGCCTTGAACTAGAGAGCTGTGATGATGATGGACCACAGGGTTTACGCCAGTGAGAAAAATGAGAGGCTAAGCTGAGCTGTTTCTCTATTTGTATAATAAAGATATGTCAATAAAGCTGGCAAGTACAAGTTTGATGTCAGCTATCGCAATGGAAAACAATGGTCTTCCATTCTGTTTTGAGATCTGAGTTGGTTAACAGACACAGAGCCTACTGACTGAGGTGAGCTGGGGACCTTCCTCTTGCAGAACAATCCTAGAATGCCATTACAAGTATATACAGTGTTCCTGTCTCCCCACCAGCTCACCGGCATTCGTTACTGTTTGTATTCTCGATGTTTGTCATTCTGAACTCTCACACGCTGTTGGTGGAACTGCAAATTAGTACAACCACTATGGAGATCAGAATGAAGGTTTCTCTAAAGACTAGGAATGGAACCACCATACAACTCAGCTATTTTACTCCTTTGTATCTTTCCAAAAAAATCAATTTGCAATACTACAGTGATATTTCCATACCCGTGTTTATAGAAGCACAATTCACAATAGCCAAATTATGGAACCAACATAGTTGTCCATCAACCGATGAATGGATAAAGAAAATGTGGTATAGACATACAATGGAGCTATAAAAAATTATGTCATTTGCAGGAAAATGAATGGATGGAACTAGAGAATATAATGCTGAGTGAAATTAGTCAGTCTCAGAAAGTCAAGGGTCAAATCTTTTCTCTCATCTATGGAAGCCAGAGAGGAAATAAAAAACAAAAGGGACTTTTGATTAATTGAGGAGAGTGGCCAGTAGAATAGTGGAAGGGGATAAAAGGAGGGAGGGGGAAGGGAAAGATAAGAAGTGATGAAAAATTAGTTCAAGTATGCTGTGCCCATGTATGAAGGTATCACACCAATGACGCTGTCATGTACAGGGAGGGGTGCGTCTGTCATGTACAGGGAGGGGTGGGTCTGTCATGTACAGGGAGGGGTGGGTCTGTCATGTACAGGGAGGGGTGGGTCTGTCATGTACAGGGAGGGGTGGGTCTGTCATGTACAGGGAGGGGTGGGTCGAGGGCGGGACATGAAGGGAAACACACCAAGACCTGTTGCATGTTTGTTTGTATGATCTGAACTCCACTCAGATGTATAATTACAATGCACCAATAAAAGTATATAAAAAGAGGAAAAATAAAAATAATAAAAACATTTTAAATGCCCCAGAGACTCAGGATTGATTGGTTTGCATATGAAAGGCAGGTTAGGAGGCAAGTTATTATCCTTAGGAATTAGCTAGTCCTGAGAGGGGCCTTCACTCCTGACCAGCAAAGCCCCCAGTATGCCAAAATATAAAATAAAAAAATTAACATGATGAAAGAAAGAAAGAAAGAAAGAAAGAAAGGATGCAGAACTGTTAGAGCAGCCACATATTATCAATGATGACTTTCATCTTGTTACTCCTCCACCCTCAACATGTGAATCCACCTCAGGGGCCAAGACAGCTCCATGGCTACCGCAGATCACGCCTGTGTTTCATCTAGTGGGAGGAGATGAGAACAAGCATGCCCCCTTCTTTTAACCCTTTTCCTGTTTGACCCCAGAATAGAGAATACTCACAGGTGGCACTTGAGGCTGCAGCGTTTACCCTGAGATAACTCCTGGATTACAGAAACTTACCACAAAGGAAAAAAGAATTATTAAATACTGATCATCATATACATGTCTGTAACAAGATTAGAGACAAGTTCTATTTAGAAATAATTCCAAGGACAGGTTTTACATTTTATTTTCACATTGAAAACTAGATTTGCTTTAGACTCAAAGAGAATGTTTATATAAAATTAAATGAATGTGGCAGGAAGCTGCACTTTTTTTCCTACATTGGAATTAAGGATATTCCTGGCACTATCATAAATCAATTTCCTTACATCCTATTGGTGGACATTTGGGGAGGAGTTTGTAAAGAAATAAAGAAGAACTGACCTGAAGTAGGTTGTATCACATGAACAGGGGCACAGAAGCCACATGGTGAAAACTAAATAAAATACTTAGGAAAAATCTAATCAAGGAGGTAAAAGACTTCTAAATTGCAAATTATAGAACACTAAAGAAAGAAATTGAAGACCTTAGAAGATGGAAAGACTTCCCATGTTCTTGGATAGGCAGAATAAATATTGCCAAAATGGCCATATTACCAAAAGCCATATTCAATGCAATCCCTATTAAATACCAATGTCTTTCTTCACAGAACTATAAAAAACTGTCCTAAAATTCAGATGGCTAAACAAAAGGCCTAGAATAGCCAATGCAATTCTCAGCAATAAGAACCATGCTGGAGGCATCACAATACTTGATTTCAAATTATACTACAGAGCTATAATATAAAAATAGCATGGCATTGGCACAAAGATAGACACAGAGACCAATGTAATATATTAAAAGACACAGAAACAAATCCTCACACTCATAGCCATTTGATTTTTCACAAAGGTGCCAAAACCCACTGGAGAAAAGACAGCCTTTTCAACAAATGGT
This sequence comes from Glis glis, assembly GCA_004027185.1. Classification (NCBI taxonomy): domain Eukaryota; kingdom Metazoa; phylum Chordata; class Mammalia; order Rodentia; family Gliridae; genus Glis; species Glis glis. The sequence continues at coordinate 3,991 of PVJS01017730.1, forward strand.
GCTGGGAAAACTGTTTATCCATATGTAGAAGATTACAATTAGACTCCAGTCTCTCACCCTGAGTAAGAGTCAATTCAAGATGGATAAAAGACCTCGAAATCAGACCAAAAGAGTTTACAAGTACTAGAAGAGGGCATAGCACCAATTCTCCAACATATAAGCACTGGTAAAGACTTCTTCAATAAGGCCCCCAAAGCTCAGGAAATAAAAATGAAGATCAATATACAGGATGGCATTAAGAAACAATCAAGAGTCTGAAAAGAAAGCCTAGAGAACAGGAGAAAATCTTTGCCAGCTACTCCTCTGATAGAGGATTGATATCTAGAGTATACAAAGAACTTAAAAACTTAACACTAAAAACCAAATAACTCAATAAAAAATTGGCAATTGAACTGATACTTCTTACAAATGGCCAATAGATATACGAAAAAATATTCAACATCATTAGCAGGGAGATGCAAATCAAAACTACATTCCATCTAACTCCAGTTAGAATGGAAATCATCCTGGATAAAACAATAATAAATGCTACCAAGGTTTTGGGGATAGAAGAACCCTATTTCCTATTTCCCACTGTTGGTGGGACTGCAAATTAGTACAGCCACTATGGAGATCAGATTAGAGGTTCCTCAGAAGACTGGGTATGGAGCCTCAGTATGATCCAGCTATACCACTCCTGGGCATCTTTCCAAAGGAACTGAAGTCAGGATATTATAGTGATATATGCCTATCCATGTGTTCACAATAGCCAGCCTAGGTGTCCATCAACAGATGAATGGGTTACAAAACTGGTATAAACACACAATGGAATTTTACTCAGCCATAAAGAAGAACAAAATTGTGTCATTTGCAGGAAAATAGACAGAACTAGAGAATATTATGCTGAGTGACATTAGCCAGTCTCAGAAAGTCAAGGGTCATATGTTTTCTCTCATACATAGAAACTAGAAAGAAACTGGGCAAAAAAAAGAGACTTCAAATAAATGAGTGGATTTGGGGATGGAAGGGGATTGGGGGAGGGAAGTGAGGTGGAGAAGCAGGAGACTTGATGAGGGAATCAGTTCAAATGACCCTGTGTACGTTCGTGAAGCTATCAATACCAATTTCAATATTATGAATCGTGAGGAGGAGGGGCTGTATCCAGAGGGGAATACACTGGGTGCTGTGCACATGTGTTTCTTTCACTCTAAACCTCAATACAACACACAAATAAAAGTATTTAAAAAAAGAAAAAAAGGCCGGGCGTGGTGGCGCACGCTTGTAATCCTAGTACTTTGGGAGGCAGAGACCGGAGGATCCGGGTTCGCGGCCAGCCTCAGCTCTCTCTCTCTCTCTCTCTCTCTCTCTCTCTTCCTGTCTCTCTCTCTCTCTCTCTCTCTCTCTCTCTCTCTCTCTCTCTGTACTTAGTGAGGCCCTCTGCAACTTCGTGAGACCCGGTTTCAAAATAAAGTATAAAAAATAGGGCCGAGGGTGTAGTGTGGAGGTAGAACGCCCCTGCGTTCAATCCCCGGAACCGCAGAAAAAAAAAAAAAGAAAAAAAAAAGTCAGGGGCCAATGGTGCATATGTAGCAAGGAGATTCAGTACACCCAAACTGCCAATTGTCCTTTGCAATAGTTCCAATGAAGAGTGAATACTATTGGGGCAATTTTAAAGAGAGAGATAAGAAAGAAATAAAAGAGAAGTGAGAAAATAGATAAGGCAGGGTGCATGCTCTATTTTCCTAAGATTTGTCTAAAAAGGGAAGATAGGAAATGGGAGGAGGAGTGAGATTGAGGGATTTTATTGTAGCTGTTAGGCTGACAATCCTTCATGTAATATATCTAGAGAGGGTAATATATTTAGAAAAAACACAGCTGGTTGGCAATAAAAGCAAAGATACTCAAATAAGAGTTGAACGTGGTTCGTGAGGATGTCTTTTGAAATGTGTGCTTGCTTATACTGAGGTGTATGCTTGGTTATAGAATAAGCCAATAACTAAGACCCTAAGTCCTCATTCTCACAGTTATTTATTAAATTTCAAGGAAAAATATCTTAGATGTTGAAATGATTAAGATGCAAGTAATTGGAGATTCACGTCTATTTCTGTATGCAAAGCTGACTACAGGGTTGGTATATGTAAAGAAGGAAGGGAAGTTTAGGTCTTCTGTCTTTAATTTGTCTTCAATTTGGTCATAAAAATAACTACTCTTTTTCTAATTTAGTGGGATTTTGTTTTCTTCTAGCTTGTATGTTCTCCCAGAGGAAATGTGTAATGTGAGGTTTTATGTAGAAAGGTGAGAAGTCAGTGTGCTACATTATAGAAGAGTATGAGTGCCATCTCTAAATAAAAAGTTTTAAAGAAAGACCTTCTTGGGAACACTTTGTCATGGAACCTGCCAGACAGTCTCAGTGCCAAATAGGCAGAAATTTAGAGACTATTAAGAGACTTAAATATTAATGTGACTTGTACTTTCACGGGCAACCAAATGATTGTTATTCAACTAGTGTTTCTTACTCTTTAACAGGAAAAAAATACCCTCTCATCTTCCTCTAATACTCAACAGTGCCCTTAATTATGTCACTGATCTTGCTGTAACTGCTGCACTTGACACCTAATATATCTGATCCTAAATTGGTTTGTAGTCGAATTTTGAAAAGGATCAATAGATTCATTTACGCTGACTCTTGCTCTGCTACTGAAAACGTGCCCGTACATACAAAGGATGAGATTACCAGATTTGATTCACAATCTGTTGGCTGGCTCAGAAACAGCAGTATGCCTGGAAGACTGTATAACAAATGAAGAATTAAACCAGGAGTGCTGCTGGCCAGACCTGACACTCATCTACAGCTACAGCACATGAGATGTTGAGTTCTCCTATCATTAAGAAACACCTTTGTTTGGGTTTTGTGGACTCAAAAATAAACCCTTAATTATCATAATTTGTAATAGTGGTAATAATAATGGTTATGATAGAATCAAATGTCATACTATTTATGTGGTTGTAACTTTGAATAAGAAAAAAGCATACCAGTAGATTATTCTGTGTGTGTGTGTGTGTGTGTGTGTGTGTGTGTGTGTGTGTTACTAGGGATTGAACCCAAGGGCTTTCTAACCCTGAGCTACACCCCAGCCCTTTTTATTTTGAAACAGGGTCAGTCACACTAAGTTGCTGAGGCTGGACTCATACTTGCAATCCTCCTGTGTCAGCTTCCCAAGTATTGGGATTACAGGCACATGCCATGTCGCCTGGCTTATTCTTTTAAATTTAACTCAAAGACCAATGTTTGGGAGGCTATGACAGGATGATTGCAAGTTTAAGGCAAGCCTTAGCATCTTAATGAGACCCTGTTTCAAAATAAAAACTCAAAAGGGCTGGGAGTATAGCTAGGAGGTGAAACACCACTGGGTTCAATCCCCAGTGCCAACCAACCAAGAAACAAACAACAAAAAATGCATGAGTATAATTTTACCCCAGAAACTCAAATGTACATGAATATAATGCCTTTTTATTAATTTTTATTATGATATATTATATATATCAAGAGATATATTTTATGTTTATGAATGGTTTAAAGAATAATAAGTAACAGCCTGTGTCTTCACAACCAGGCTTAAGAAACAGTAAATTGAGGTTCCCAAATGGGTTCTTCTTGCTCACTTCAGATAAAAAGTATTTCTTTTAAAGGAGTGTGATAAAATCCATTTGGGAACCTCAGTTTACTGTTTTTTAAGTCTGGTTGTGAGGACACAGATTGTTATTTCATTTGTTCCTCGTTATCTTTCCAAAAAAAATTGAAGTCAGAATACTGTAGTGATATATGCATACCCATGTTTATAGCAGCACACTTCCCAATAACCAAATTATGAACCAACCTATGTGTCCATCAACAGACGAATGGATAAAGGAAATGCGGCACATACACACAATGGAATTGTACTCAGCCAGAGAGAACAAAATTATGTCATGTGCAGGAAAATGGATGAAACTAGAGAATATTATGCTAAGTGAGATCAGCCAGTTTTCAGAAAGTCAAGGGTTGTATGTTTGCTCTCATATGTAGAAACGAGAGAGAAAAAAAGAAACAGAAGGGTTTTCAGATAAATGAGGAGATTGACCAAATATTGTGAGCATGTATGCTTGTATTACTTTGAACCTCACTATGATGTTTAATTACGATGTACTAATAAAAGTATAAACAGTTTTATCACAAATGTTTCTGTAAATATTTCAAATTATATATGTTTCTGATCCTTATGTAAATTAAATAATATTGTAGGTATTCATTTGACTAAGTTTTTGAGTGCCATGCTAAGTTTTTAAGTGTCATTCATTTATTTAAAATTTTTTTATTCAATCACTCAAAAATGTTTATTGAGCCCATTGTGCGTGAGACCTTTTTTTTGATTGTGGTGATGAACAATGAATAAAACAGACAAAATCCCTACCCTCATTAAACTTATATTCAAGTTCAGGATATAGTAAATAAGAATAATAAATAGGTAGAGAGATAATTTAGCAAATAAAAATTAATGTGGCACATAATCTACTATAGTAGCAGAGAGAACAATAGAAATGCTTAGAGGGAAGCGCTATTTTTTTTTTTTTGGTGGTACTGGGGATTGAACCTAGGGGTGTTCTACCACTGAGCTATACCCCCAGCCCAACTTTATTTTTATTTTGAAACAGGGTCTTGCTAAATTGCCAACGTTATTCTGGAACCTGTGATCCTTCTGTCTTAACCTCCCAAGTACTGGCGTTACAGGTGTATGCTACCACTTCTGGCTGTGATTTTAAATAGAGTTGTCAGAGTAGGCAACTCTGAGAAGAAACTTGTATTAGGATTCTTCAGAGAAACAGAATGAATTAGGACATATACACAAACATGCCCCACCACACACACACACACACACAGACAAAGAGATTTGTTGTAAGGAATTGGCTCATGTAATTATGAAGGCTGGCAAGCTCCAAATCTGCAGGATTAGCCAAGGGAAAGGAAGCCCCTAGAAGTAGCCTTTCCTCTCAGTGGGAAGTTGGACTTTTATTCTATTCAAGTCTTCAACTGATTAGATGAGGTTCACCTACATTATAGGGGACAATCTGCTTCACTCAAAATCCACTCACGGAAACTTCAGTCTCATCCTACAGTACCCCCGTGGAGACATTCAGACTAGTGTTTGGCCACATATGTTGACCTCATGGCCAAAACAAGTTGACACATACATACAACTAGCCATCGAGAGCTTTTGAAGCACATATTGAATAGTTGGAGAGTAGAGCCATTTGGGAAACGTGAGAAGGATATTGAGGAAAGAGGGAAGAGCTGGTGCACAAGTCCTCGGTTGCTCACGTGTCTGGAATGTTCGAGGATCAGAGAAGAGCCAGTGTGGTAGGAAAGGAGTGAGTGAAGATGGAGACAATAGAAGATGGAGTCCACACTGGGGCCGGATATGTGAGTCTTTTAGGCAATTTATTCTCCAAAGGTGAAGGAGGGTCACTATAGGGTACCACACCATCAAGGGGTGTGATCTCACTTAGCATTTCAACATCAGCCACAGTGCTTTTCTGCACTTCTGCGCTTCCCAGGTCCCTGAATTCTGGTGGCAGTTCTTCCTTACCTTCTTCCCCCAGCCCCTCCAATGCTTCTGGCAGGTTCTAATCTCCAGTATTAAATCCCTTCCTGGGTGTGCCACCACACGCAGCTGAAGGAGTGTTACTAGATTCTTAGCAAGGGGTGGTGGCACATGCCTGTGATCCCAGTACTTGGGAGGCTGAGACAGGAGGATTGCAGGTTCTAAGCCAGCCTTAGCAATTTAGCAAGACCCCATTTCAAGATTAAATATATATACATATATGTATTAGGGCTGGTGGCAGAATAAAATAAAATAGGTCTCAGAGGTAGAGTGCCCCCAAATTCAATACCCAGTACTATACACGCATACACATGTGTATGTGGGCCAGTTGTTACCACCCCCAGGTCTGAAAGGGCAGGGGTTAGGAGCAAAGAGGACACTGTGAGGACAGGGCCACTTGGAAGGAGCAGCAGAAGCCTTCAGTGGAGGCAGGCACCAACCAGAACAAACTCCAAAGGAAGGGAACTGTGTGGATCACCCCCCAGCCCTACGATCCTCCCGCTCTTTTTATATATATATATATATATATTTTTTTTTTTTGCGGTACTGGGGATTGAACCCAGGGGTGTTCTACCTCTGAGCTACACCCCCGGCCCTATTTTTTATACTTCATTTTGAAACTGGGTCTCATGAAGTTGCGGAGGGCCTCACTAAGGCTGGCCGCGAACCCGGATCCTCCGGTCTCAGCCTCCCAAGTACTGGGATTACAAGCATGCACCACCACGCCTGGCCTCCTCCTGCTCTTTTATCTCCTGCCAGTGCCTCCCACTGGCCAAGAGAAACTGGAAATGAGATCTAGGGGTGAGTGACATGGCCCTTCCACCCCTGGAGCACAGAGCAGGGCAAGAGGGGAAGAGAGACGAGCTGGAGGGACAGAGAGACGTCTCCAGAAAGTGACCTTTGCTTCGTGTCCAGTTGAATCTCATATCTCTTCTTTCATATCATTGCACTAATACTGTGTTTTATTCAATCCATATGGATCCCCATCATGACATGATCGTTGTGAGTCCCTGAAAGATAGTATCCTTATTTTTGTGGATAAGAGCTCGATTTAATATCTGCCGAAAAAATTGAGCCACTTTCTCAAAGTTTATAAAAACTTTTAAATCAAAGTCATTTCAGTTATGAATTAACATTATTAGTTTTGTTGAAGGAAAAAGGAATTTTTAAATATTGACTCAGGGTGATAGAGATGATAAGGCTTTTCTTCCTCAAAATTAATATATACTGAGTTTCATGTGGGATTTTATTTCTCTTTGCTCATTTACAAAACCAATGTTTACTAATGACATGTGTCATTCATTATGCTAGGTGAAGGAGAAAGATAAAATAAAGGCAGTAGTTGCCCTGGCCATTCCAAAGTTTGGAGCCAGTCTTAAAATTGTAATTAAAATTGTCTTCCTCCTGTTGTCCAGCATGAATTTACTGTATTGCTAGTCACTATGTTCCTGGGGAAAACTAATATTTGCCAAAGCAAAACCTAATTTGGAAAGTAAATCTCCTCAGATCTCAAAGTGAAATTCCAAGGAGTAAAGAAGGCTTCTTTCTGGTTTTCCTAGGGAAATCTAGATTCTATTCACTGTCATTAGAAGAGGTTGACACGTGTGTGACGGCATCTGCTCACCCCATCTGGGTGCGTTTCTATGAACATTTCATATATGTGGAATTTTAATATAAGCGCAACTGTGCAGGGGTGAGTCAGTGGATAAACATAGCCAAACTGAGCGCTTTCGCATCTTGGCTTCTTTTTCTAGCCGTGGCTCCATCGCGATCTGCTTCTAGGCTCCCATAGCAAAGACGATGCCTTATCTAAGGTTCGTCTTCACTGGACCCAGCAGAGAGGCGGCTCACTCGCTTGGAGCTGATGACCTGGGGGTGGGTGACAGATGGAGACCCCTACCAAGATCTCTATGGCTGTTAGACAGAAGGCTTGTCTTAGGGATACACCTGGGGGAGGGGATGGCATAATAGTTCTGAGATGGGACCATTTGAAAACAAAATCTCCACGGAGATGCTAGGATTTGGCCGAATTTTCTTGAGCATTTGTTAGTTTTGTTTTGTGGGACTGTGGACTGAACCCAAGGGCATTCTACCTCCAAGATACACCCCCAGCCCTTTTTATTATTTTTTATTTTTTTTATTGGTGCATTGTAATCATACACCTTGAGGCAGTTCAGGGTGGTAGAGGCATACATGCACGCAGTGATCATTGAACCCTCCCCCAGTTCCCACCCCACTCCCTCTCCCTCCCCACCTTCCTGTGCTCAACACATGAATTGGCTTTGACAAGTTTGTGTATGTACATCATGTCCATTGAGGTGTTTCCCTCTTCAACTCTTCCCCCTCCCGTCTCCCTCAGTTAGGTCCCCTCCCTCACTCCACTAAGGTTTCTCCTTTGTCTGGAATCCCTCCTGTGGCCCAATTTCTCCCTAGCTTCTGCATGTGAGGAAGAACATCTGACCTTTCATTTTTTGTGACCGACTAATCTCACTTAGCATAATATTCTCCAGTTCCAGCCATTTCTCTGCAAATGATGTAATTTTGTTAGCAAGACTCTGTTTCAAAAACAAAAAATATCAACAGATGAAAATGTATTAAAAATTATGGGATATATATATTTAAAATATATATATATATATATTTTGCAGTACTGAGGATTGAACCCAGGGGCATTCTACCTCTGAGCTACATCCCCAGCCCTATTTTTTATTCTTTATTTTGAAACAGGGTCTCACTAAGTTGTGGAGGGCCTCACTAAGTAGCTGAGGCTGGCCTTGAACCTGTGATCCTCCTGTTTCAGCCTCCCAAGTACTGGAATTACAAGTATGTGCCACCACACCCGGCATATTTTTTGTTTTTGAAACTGGGTATTGCTAGCTTGCTGAGAGTCTCACTAATTTGCTGAGGCTGTCCTCAAACCTGCGATCCTCCTGTCTCAGCCTCCCAAGTACTGAGATGACAGGTATGTACCACTACAACCGTCATTTTTAAGTGCCAGATATTATGCCAATCACTGCCTACTTTTTCTCATTTAGTTCTCATAACAACTTAATGGGCTAGGTATTATTATTGCCCCTGGAGAGAGATGAGGAAGCTGAAGTTCATATACATTAAATTGGTTAAACTTGTGTAAGTAGGAAAACCATGACTAGAACAGAGATTTGATTAGACCCCCAAATTTGTGATTTTGGTAAATAACCATATAGTGTGGTCTCAGTTGTCCTCAACTTTTTACTTTTGATCTTCTCATTCTCCCCATTTTCTTTATCATCGATATTATATATTTGCAAATACTATAGTAAAGGTGAGAACTGTTTGGTTGCTAGATGAAGAAATAGCTCTAAAAATGACACGATCATTTTAAATTACTGCCTAGTAAGAGGATTATAACTAAAACTTACTATTCATTTTTAATTCTATCTTATCAATGCTGAATCAAATAAAATGGATTCATATTCTAGATGGTGTTAAAAAGGATATGTGGTAGAATAGAAAGAATACTGGATTAAGAATCAGAAGTCTTGGATTTGAATTCATTTCAGCTACCAACTAGCCTGACAAGCAAGTTTTCTTTTGAAACTTTTTTTTTTTTGTCATGCTGGGGATTGAACCTAGGGGCCTTTTACCTCTGAATCATGCCCCTAGACTGAATTTATTTTTTATTTGGAAACAGGGTCTCACTAAGTTGCTGAGAGTCTTGCTTAGTTGCTGAGGCTGGCTTCAAACCTGCGATCCTCCTGTTTCAACCTCCCAAGTGCTGAGGTTACAGGTATGCGCCACCACATCCGGCTTGAAACCTAATTTTTAAAACCTGTGAGGTCACCTCTCTATCCAAGCTTAAATTCCCTAACTTGGGAACCGTGTTAATTCATTTAGAGCTTTTGAGTGAGACCATTGTGATTTCATAGATAGTCTCTGATGAGATTTAAAACTCAAACTATTGTTAAAGGAAAAAATGACTCAGCGATGCTTGCTTGTTAAGTAATGAAGACTTTGTTCAGGACCGTCTTTGTGGGACTGGGTTCAACTCTGAATAACAGCATGGGCATGTGAGAAATTATACCCCAGGAGCCAGGGGGAAGTTGTGAATGGAAATGATTTCAGAGGAAACATCGGGGTCCTGGGGATTCTGGCTAAACTGACCTGACGGGATTCTCGCTGGAGGGGACTGTGGAAGCTAGTGAGATACTGAAGGCAACCAGATCGTGTGCGTGTGCGTGTGCGTGTGCGTGTGCGTGTGTGTGTGTGTGTCATTGTGTGTGGGTTTATTGCTCAACCGGCTTAGCAAGATTCTTGCTAAAACTGAATTTTATAAGGAAGGGCACAGACGGGCCTAGGAGAAGGTCCAGCTACAGTTTTGACAAGCAAAGAATCATTGTCATGACGCACGACATGAATTCTGGTTTTTATTTTTTTATTTTTATTTTTATTTTTTTGCGGTACCGGGGATTGAACCCAGGGGCGTTCTACCTCCGCGCTACACCCCCGGCCCTATTTTTTATACTTTATTTTGAAACTGGGTCTCACAAAGTTGCGGAGGGCCTCACTAAGTAGAGAGAGAGAGAGAGAGAGAGAGAGAGAGAGAGAGAGCTGAGGCTGGCCGCGAACCCGGATCCTCCGGTCTCCGCCTCCCAAAGTACTGGGATTACAAGCGTGCGCCACCACGCCCGGCTCGAATTCTGGTTTTTAAAAGGCAGACTGTGCAGCGAAGACATTGGAATTGTAGGTGACACATTGTTACTGACTTCATCTAGAGGCTTATATCTTTAGAAGCTTTCAAGTTAGGTAATGAGTGAAAACTTAGTGGTGGAGACGTGATGCTCCTTGTGAATTCCAGAGGTAATTCTGAATGCTACTTGTGATCTGAAACAGAAAATGGCTGCAGTGGTTGCACAGAGAAGGTTCTGAGCCGGGCTGCAGTTCGGCCTCTGTGTCTCTTTCTGAGCTGGTAGTGGAGGAGCGTGCTGATAGAAGGACATCATTTCGTTTCTGTGTAATATCCCTTCCAATTAAGTGGAGCATGAGGGCTAGAGGATGTGTGTGGGATATGGAAATGTGCAGGGAAGGAAATAATTCAATTTCCAGAACCCAGAATAGGAAATATATTCAAATCCTACACTTTAGGAAAGATAAAAATATGTTAATACATAAATGTCACTTCTATTCTTGATACTATCATTTTAATTCATTATTACACAAGTAGAAGAGGAAACGTAGTTTCTATAATCTTAGCCCAGAATAGTATTTCTGCCTGGTTTAAAGAAAAAGTTTCTTTAAATCATATGACTTAGTGTGATGAGCATATTCTGAAATAAAAATGAGCTATTGCATGGAGTCAGAATAGGACACACTGTGCTCATATTTGATCATCCCACCAGTGGAGTAAATATTGTGAACTAAAGTCAGGAACATAAGGCTTAAAACCCAATAAGGCAGACAATGAGGCAAAATATCCCTGTATCTATAGGCTACCCCAAATTAGAAGTTAGAATTCCTATTCCTCCCTGAAAAGAACATATTTCTGATGTCATTTGTGAAATGCTTGAAAAAACAGGGCTTATTTTTAGTGATTTTAACATATAGCCTATTTTGCTAATATATATCTGCTTTTTAAAGCAAGCACACCTACATAACATGGAGGCAGCAGGAATACACTGTTCTTGAACGGCCAGAGCTGTTCCCAGTAAAATAAATTTGCTGGAGCAAAACCAAATCTTTTTACCAGAAATCTAACAAAAAATGCCTATATTTTTGAATGAATTGTTTTAACATCTATTCTCATATGATAGAGATATACATTCTTACCCTCTTCTGTCTCTGGATAAAACATGCAAAGGATTGGAATAGGCAATTTATAGGAAAAAAACAAGTATCTATTTTATTTACATTAGTATAGGGAAAGCTAAACACAAAACTCACATACTTTTTTTTTGGTACTAGGGATTGAACCCAGGGGGATTCTACCTCGAAGCTACACCCCCAGCCCTTTGAAATATATATTTTTTTAAAATTTTGAAACAGTGTCTCCCTAAGTTGCTGAGACTGGCCTGGAACCCATGATTCTCCTGTCTTAGCCTCCCAAGTACTTACCAGCATGTGCCAACACACCCACCAATTTACATACTTTTTTCTTTCTCTTTTCATTTTTTTTTTTTTTTTTTTTTTTACTGAGGATTGAACCCAGGGCATTCTACCTCTGAGCTACACCCTAGCCCTTTTTATTTCATATTTTGAAACAAGGTCTCACTAAGTTATGTTGCGTTGGCCTCAAACCAGGATGAAATCCTCCAGTCTCAGCCTCCTAAGTACTAGGATTCCAGGTGTGCACCACCACACCCAGATAATGTACAAACCTTTAAATTTAAAACTTTAAAGTCTCTTCTAAGGGAATTAACTTTCTTTGCAGTGCTCAGGAGTTATAGTGAGTGAAAATTTCCTTTTATCATAAGAGTTTTTATCAACTACTAAGCTGAAAGCGAGAAGGAGGGAGGGGGGAGGCGGGGGGTGGGAATTGGGGAGGGCTAACTGACCAATGAGTGCATGTATATGTCTACCACTCTGAAATCCTTCAAGATGTATGTTTGCAATGCACTAATAAAAATTAAAAAAAAAAAAAAGAAAAACGAATGAGAAAAAAAAAAAATAAGAGTTTTTATGGTCAAGCAAAACCAAAAAAAAAAAATACCTGGGATTTATTTGCTAAAAATAAGAAGATACTCCATGAGGACGGTTCTGTAACACTGGTTCTGTGGGTGCTCCCTTTATTAACTTAACCACTTCTGTGTTTATATTTACTTGTGGACAAAGGTAAATTTCACAGATGAGAGAGAATTATATAGATGTGGTATAAACCTCTGTCAATATTTGCAACTCTGGTCCCTATTCTCTCTCTCTCTCTCTCTCTCTCTCTCTCTCACACACACACACACACACACACACACACACACACACACACACCCCTTTTCAGCCTGCCAGTACTCTTTCTTACCCACACTTGTAATATTTGATATGTATATCTCCTCCTTTTCTTTTTCCTTTCTCTCCTGGTTCCTTTTGTTCTTTTCTGTCTCTTTTTCTTTAAATTTCATGCATTTTGACTCTTAACCTTTCCTTCCTTTTTATTTTCCACTTATTTTCTGTTCTTATTTTTATACTTGCCTTAAAATATCTCTTCCATGTGTGTGTGTGTGTGTGTGTGTGTGTGTGTGTGTGTCTTACTGGTGATTGAACCCAGGGGCATTCTACCTCTGAGCTACACCCAGCACTATTTTATTTTGAAATAGGGTCTCACTAAGTTGCTGAGACTGGTCTTGAACCTGTAACCCTCCTGTCTCAGCCTCCCAAGTACTAGGATTACAAGCATGTACCACCATGCCTGGCTCACTTCTGTTTTTAAATATATATATTTTGGGTACTGGAGATTGAACACAGGGGCATTCTACCTCTGAGCTACACCCTGGCCCATTTTATTATTTTTTATCTTGAAACATGGTATCACTAAGTTGCTGAGGGCCTTGTGGAGTTGCTGAGGCTGGTCTTGAACCTGCCATCCTCCTGTCCCAGCCTCCCAAGTACTGGAATTACAGGCATGCTACACCATGCCTGGCATCTCCTCTTATTTTTATTTCATATTTTATTTCATCTAGTCACAATAGTTCTGTTTATTTCCCCCTTCCCCACTTCCCTTGCACCTCTCTCTCACTGTCTAGTTTGAATAGTAGGAGGAAAAACATTTCTGTTCATAAGTTAATTGAACAGACCCTCTGCTGTAGTATAATTGAGGTTTGCAACTGTCTTCACATCCCAAAGTAAAATGTCTCACTTACCCTACCTCACCCCCCAAAAGAGAGGGAGCAAAACCCACAAATGTGTCTGGGTGTATTAAACAATTTGAATTTACGAATAGATTCATTAAACTAAAATGGGAATACTCAACCGAGTTAAACCTACTACCTGTTTGAAATTACTATTTCTGAGCTAGGTATGTGGCAAATGCCTATAATCGCAGAACTCTGGAGGCTGAGACTGGAGGATTGAAGGTTTAAGGCCAGTCTTAGCAACTTAGTGAGGCTTTCAGCAACTTAGCAAGACCCTGAAAAGAAATTATTTTGGAAATATCATTTTGAGATCAAAATCTAGAAACCAAGAGGCAAGTTTTCTCAGAGATCTCTGCTTTTGTGTACTTTAAATAAAGATGTAATCCCAATACTTGGAGAGGCAGAAAAAGGAGGATCACAGGCTCAAAGTCAGCCTCAGCAACTTAGTGAGGCTGTGAGCAACTTAGCAAAACCCTGTCTCAAAATAAAAAATAAAAAGGGCTGGGGTTACAGCTCAGTGGTAGAATGTCCCTGGGTTCAATCCCCAGAACCACAAAATAAATAATAAATAAATAAGTAAATAAATAAATAAATATAATGACAAGCTTTTAATTTTTCATTACTTTATTCCTTTATTATTTTTCCTGGATTTTTCTGTGGCCTTGATCAAACATAGCTGTCAGTTAAAAATAAAACAATAATCAACTAGGCAATTAATAAAATATTATACAATATCAAACATTTTGAATGGGTATACTAGGAAGGAAGGCTTCCAAACACAGAACTTAAATTATAACTAATATAATATGTTCCCTACAGAGTTGTGAAGAGAAATGGGATCCCTGTAACTTCTTATTCTTTTATGGTTTGACAGCCAAATTGAAGAGGCAACTCCTTTCACTTGCAGTTAATTCAGTAATTTGTATTAAATAAAACTGTACATTCTGATATCTTGGATTGACTTAAAATATTGTTTGTCACCATTTAGAATGTTTTGGGCTGCTGCCAAAAAAAAGAAGAAATATTAAGCATTTAAATGTACAAAAATAAAATTAAAAAGTAGAAGAATATACAGGTGAGTTTGTAAATAATCTTGGAGTAGGGTTTTCTGCACAGGGCATTAAAAAATAAAAAGTCTCAGAGTAAATGATTGGCAAAATTGGCTGCAGAAAAATGAGAAAGTCTATAGAATAAAAAGGACAATAATGTAAGTTTTTTAAGCCCAAAGGATGAAATGGAGAAAAAAATTTGCAAAAAGTTAAGCTAACGGGGCAATGGAAATATTCGTTATCTTGAATGTAGTAATGGCATCAGAGGTGTATACTTATATTAAAAGTTATTAAATTATACACATCAAATATCAGAAGGATGTTGTATGTTACTTCACCTCAATCTATTAAACATGACATAGGACAATCAAAACTTGTAGCAGGGCGTGGTGGCGCACGCTTGTAATCCCAGTACTTTGGGAGGTGGAGACCAGAGGACCCGGGTTCGCGGCCAGCCTCAGCTCTCTCTCTTTCTCTCTCTCTCTCTCTCTCTCTCTCTCTCTCTCTCCCCAGTGAGGCCCTCCGCAACTTGTGAGACCCTGTTTCAAAATAAAGTATAAAAACTAGGGCCGGGGGTGTAGCTCGGAGGTAGAACGCCCCTGGGTTTAATCCCCGGTACCGCAAAAAAAAAAAAAAAAAAAAAAACTTGTTTCCTAGACAAGTGTGGTGGTGAACACCTGTAATACCAGCAACTCTAGAGGCTGAGGCAGAGGATTCCAAGTTTGAGGCCAGCCTTGGCAATTTAGTGAGACTCTGTCTCAAAGGAAAAAAGAAAAAAAAGGCTGGGGTAAATCTTAATCTTAGAACTCCACTGAGTTCAATTCCCAGTACCACAAAAATAAATAAATAAATAAATAATAGATGAATTAATGAATGGATGGGTATGGAGCTCAGTGGTAGAGTGCCCTTGGGTTTAATTCCCAGTACCACATGAATAAATAAATGAAGGCTGGGAATATAGTTCAGTGGTAGAGTGCCCCTGGGTTCAATGTCCAATATCACCCAAAAAATATAATTTCCTCTTTTATGAACCATAGAAAGTTAGCCCAGTGAATAAATGGACAAACAATTTGAATAAATAGGAGCTGGGATGTAGCTCAGTGGCAAAATGCTTGCCTTGCAAGTGTGACGCCCTGGGTTGGATATACAGTTCCAAAAAGACAAAAAAAAAAAAAAAAAGAAAGGAAAAGGAAAAGAAAGAAAGAAGAAAGGACCCAAAGCAAAAGTTAAGAGCAAGAAAAAAAGAGAATTTGAATAAAAAATGTTTCTAATAAGCCTATGGACAAACACTCAAATTATTTATCATTAAAAATGCAAAATAATATTACAGGATGCCTTCTTTTTTCTACCAGACTTACTAAGATTAGAAACTTGGTGATCACATAAATAGAACCAAGGGAAAAAAAACACATGATCATCTCAATAGATGCTGAAAAAGCATTTGACAAAATCCAACACCCATCCATGTTAAAAACACTGCAGAAAATCCGAATAGAAGAAAGGAACTTGCCTCAATGTCATTAAGGCAATATACAATGAACCCAAAGCCAACATCATATTAAATAAGGAAAAACTGTGGGAATTTCCTTTAAAATCAACAACAAGACAAGGATGTCCACTACCACCACTCCTTTTTAATATAGTCCTTGAGACTCTTGACAGAGTGATAAACAAGAGAAGGACATCAAAGAAATTCAAATAGGAAAAGAACTGAAATTATCTCTATTTTCAAATGGCATGATCCTATTTTTAGAAGACCCAAAAAACTCAACCAAAAGACTTCTAGAGCTGATTAACAAATTCAGTAAAGTAGCAGGATACAAAATCAATATAAACAAAAGTAGCTTTTTAATATGCCAACCATGAATCCACTGAAAAAGAAATCCAGAAAACAATTCCATTCACAATAATCTCAAAATCAATAAAATACCTAGGAATAAACCTAACAAAGGAGGTTAAAGATCTCTACAATGAAAATTATAAAACACTAAAGAAAGAAGTTGAAGGAGATCTTAGGAGATGGAAAGATCTCTCTTGCTTTTGGATAGGCAGAATAAATATTATTAAAATGTTCATTCTACCAAAAATGATCTACAGAGTCAATGCAATCCCTATCAAAATACCAATGTCATTCTTCATAGAGCTAGAAAAATCAGTCATAAATTTCATATGGAGAAACAAAAGACCCAGAACAGCCAAAGCAATTCTCAGCAATAAGAGCCACACAGGAGGCATCACAATTCCTGACTTCAAATTATACTACAAAGCTATAGTAGTAAAAACAGCATGGTATTGGCACAAAAACAGACACATAGATCAATGGAACAGAATAGAAGATACAGAAACAAATCCACACACTTATAGCCAATTGATTTTCAACAAAGGTGCCAGACAAATATGTTGGAGAAAAGACAGCCTTTTCAACAAATGGTTGGGAAAACTGGTTATCCATTTGTAGAAAAATGGAATTAAATCCTTATCTCTCACCCTGCACAAGAGTCAACTAGAAATGGATCAAAGACCTGGAAATTAGACCAGAGACTTTGAAGGTACTAGAGGAGGGCATAGGCCCAACATTCCAACATACAGGCACAGGTAGAAACTTCCTCAAAGCTCCTCAAACCTCCAAAGCTCAGGAAATTAAAACAAGAATTAATCAATGGGATGACATTAAACTAAAAAGCTTCTGCTCATCAAAGGAAACCATCAAGAGTCTAAAGAGAGAGTTTACAGAATGGGAAATCTTTGCCAGCTATCTCTCTTATAGAGAACTAATATCTAGAATATATAAAGTACTTAAAAACTCAACACTAAAAAAACAACGCAATCAAGAAGTGGGCAATTGAACTAAATAGACACTTCACAAAAGAAGAGATACAAATGGCCAGTAAATACATGAAAAAATGCTCAACATCATTAGCAATCAGGGAGATGCAAATCAAAACTACACTGAGATTCCATCTAACCCCAATCAGAATGGCAATCATCAAGAAATCAAACAACAATAAATGCTGGCGAGGATGTGGGGAAATTGGAACTTTTCTATAATGTTGGTGGGATTGCAAACTAGTTCAGCCTCTATGGAGATCAGTGTGGAGATTCCTCAGAAAACTGGGAATGGATCCACCATATGATCCAGCTAAACCACTCCTGGGTATATTTCCAAAGGGATTGAAATAAGAAAATCATAGTAATATATGCATATCCATGATTATAGAAGCACAATTCACAATAGTGAAATTATGGAAACAAACTAGATATCCATCAATAGATGAATGGATTACAAAATTATGGGATATACACACAATGGAATTCTACTTAGCAATCAAGAAGAACAAAATAATGTCATTTGCTGGAAAATGGATGGACCTGGAAAAAGTTATGCTAAGTGAGTTTGGCCAGTCACAGAAAGTGAATGGTCACATTTTTTCTCTTATATGTAGAAGCTAGGGAGTGATCTGGATACTAGAGGGACTTCAGATAATGGAGGAGAAACTTCAGGACAGCAGGGAGGTGGTCTAGGGGAAGCAGGGGAGAGAGGGAGGACCAATGAAGGAAATCATTTCCATCAACATTATGTACATAAGTGAGAATACCAATATCAATTTCACTATCTTGTATGGGGAAGGGGGGAGTGGGGAGGGAGCTGGGGAAAAGCCCGCCAAGTGTTGTGTGTATGTATGTCACTATCACTATGAACTACATCACAATGCGAGACTATAATGCACCAATAAAAGTATTTAAAAAAACTTGGGTATGCAGAATAATACAAATTTATATTCTATTGGAAGGTCATAATTAGGAACAACCATTTAGAAAGCAAATTTTCTCCTCAAATTTAAAATGTATGTGCATGTATCTATTTATGAATTGGATATATTAGATATACTGAAAACAGTCCCAGGTTTAGAAATGGTGGATGGGGTATAACAAATATTCTTGAAATTTGAAGAAGAAGAAATAAACAACAGATTAGACACAATTAAAGAGATGGAATGTGACACACAGAGACAAAGAGACAAAGGAAGATTTCATATGAAAAGCCAGGCAACAGCGTGGAGCTTGAATGAGAAGATCTAATATTCTCTATTAGTATTTCAGAAGAAGAAAACAGAAAGAATAAGGGAGAAGGAGTATTTGAAGAAGTAGTAACAGAGAATTTTCTGGAACTGATGAAAGGCAGAAATCTTCAGTAAACCCAATGAAGTAATAGCAGATTAAAACCCTAGTTTTTAATTTTCTATCATCTATCTATCTCTATCCAACTTGTAAAAATAAGATCTAAATTTTTGCAATATGCATATTTTCATTTATTTAAAAAGTTTTAATTGCAAAATAAAGAATAGAGGAGGAAGAGGAGGGGGTGTCAAAAAGGAAAAGAAGAGGAGAAGGAGATAATCTTCATTTAGCTCAAATGATAATCTCGGAGCAAGGGTGGTACACACCTGTAATCTTAGTACATGGGAGGCTGAGGCAGGAGAATTGCAAGTTTGAGGCCAGCTTGGGCAATTTAGCAAAAGCCTGTCTCAAAATAAAAAATAAAAAGGATGAGGGTGTAGCTCAGTGATAGAATGCTCCTGAGTTCAATCCCTAATACTGGGGGGAAAAAAAGAGTCTTAGGTACAGTTTTAAAATGCCCTTGGCAAAGAGACCTGGCCATGCTAGGTAGAGTGGCAGAAGTTGGCTGAATCATTATCTTTAATTGCATCTTGAAATCTACATGTTGATGTTAGTTCATTTGACAAGGAAGGAAACAGGATGAAAACCACAACCTTTTGAAATTACAGGAGAAATCATGGCCTGTGCTGGCCAATGGAGCGAACACAAACATTAGACATAAGCCAGGAGTAGAGTGTAGACGTGCCCTGACAACTTCACACGTATGAAGGTCACAGATACTCTGCCTCTACTGGCAGAAATCACAGATTTAAAAGGTTAATAGAAATGTTGCTGATGTTATATTTTTTATAAAGGTGGCATTTAGTGTTGCTACTGGAGATAACTTTGAAAGCAGTAGAGAGAAATTCTGACTAGTATATAATTGCCAATAACTTATGTCAGTTAATATAAAAATAGGCATTATTCAAAAACATTTTTGCAAATATCCTGAAATCAATGGTATAGGACAAATTTCTCTATCTTTTGCTTTGTTTTTTTTTCTGTTCTTCCTCGTAATGCTTCCTTTCTTTCGGAACTCTACTTTCCCTTTCTTTTATTTCTTCTTAATTCACTTATTCATTTAGCAATTTTTTTGTGTGTAGTATTTGGGGTTGAACCCAGGGGCATTCTACCTCTGAGCTACATCCTCAGCCCTATTTTATTTTTTATTTTGATACAGGGTCTTGCTAAGTTGCTGAGGCTGGCCTTGAACCTGCCATCCTCCTGTCTCAGCCTCCTGAGTATTGGGAATACAGGAATGTGCCACTGTACCTGGCCATTTAGTAATTCTTTCCATTAATGGAATACTACAGCAGACAAGATTAAGTCAATAAAGAGCATTGTAGATATTTTGATGAGATGTATTTAATATAGATTATTAGCGTGAAAACTTGAGACAAGTGCTGGAGGAACAAATTGGAGGAACGTGGTATTGTTGAAAGCTCGGGAGCTGGAATGAAGCAGCTTTTATGCCCACAGACGCCCTTTTCACACGCTTCCTGTTGCCCCACAGCTGCACAGAAGCCGGTGACTGTCTTCTGGCTGCACTGAGCTCATGCTTTTCTTCTCCTGTGTTACCTCGTGCCTAACCGGAGAGCACACCAGATTACTGATAGTGTCTAAATGAAGTGAGACGTAAAATTGCCTGACCCATTGACTAGAGAAACTTTCCAGGTCACTTCATGGAGAGGTAGAAAGCAGACAAAAGCCCAAGTTGAAAATACAGGGCTGAAGCTGGGCGTGGTGGCGCACGCTTGTAATCCCAGTACTTTGGGAGGCGGAGACCGGAGGATCCGGGTTCGCGGCCAGCCTCAACTCTCTCTCTCTCTTTCTCTTTCTCTCTCTCTCTCTCTCTCCCTGTCTCTCTCTCTCTTTCTCTCGCTCTCTCTACTTAGTGAGGCCCTCCGCAACTTCGTGAGACCCCGTTTCAAAATAAAGTATAAAAAATAGGGCTGGGGGTGTAGTGCGGAGGTAGAACGCCCCTGGGTTCAACCCCCGGTACCACAAAAAAAAAAAAAGAAAGAAAATACAGGGCTGAGACCATGGACACTTCAGCAAAGAGCAATAGGGGACAGTAGCTGCTCAGAGTAGCTGCTCAGTAGCTGCTCAGACTTTGGAGCTTCAGAGAGTGTCCTCGAGGATTCAGTTCAGTACTGACGCATGCATGTATCTGATGGGACTATTTAGGAGAGAATGTCTTGTTTCTGTAATGGGAAAAATTAATTCTTAACTCAATGCTGCTATGGCTCACTAATGGCTTATAAGCAGCACCCTATAGCATGAATTTCCAAATAGCTTTTTGGCATCCCAGAACAAAACTCAAGAATAGGTAAAGACATACAAAACTCAGGTAACATTCACAATGTTTCACGTTCAATAAAAAAATGACTAGCCTCGCAAAGAAGCAGCCCTAATTACAACCCCTAATTAGGAGGGAGATCACACAAATGAAATGGACACAGAGGATAGAATTCATAGACAAACAAACTGAAACCATTATTGCAATTGTGTTCCGTATCTTCAAGAAGCTAGAGGAAATACTATACACTAAGTAGAAACATGTCCATATAAATTAGACCCAAGTTGAATGTCTACATACAAAAGTGACAATTTCTAAGGTTACCAACAAACTGAATGTGATAATCATCAGACTAGACACTGAAGAAGAAAAGAGTAATGAACCCCCAAGACACAAAAATAGAAGCTGTACAAAGGAAACTCAGAAAAAAGACTCAACAAAAATGAACAAAGAATCAGTAACCTGCAAAACTACTTCTAGCATAGAAATATACACATGATTAGACTCTCTAAATCAGAGGATGTGGGGGGAGCAAAAGTGTTTGCAAAAATAATGGCTGAAGTATATCAAATTTTAGGAAAACTTTATATGCAGAGATCCAAGAAGCTCATTAAACATAAAGAAAACAACATCAAATCATATAAAAATACTGTCTAAAACTAGTAATAAAAAGAAAATCTTAAACACAGCTAAAGGAAAAATAGACATTACTATACAGAGGAAGAAAGGTCTGACAGAGAGTTGTTGTTGGAAACAATGAACGTCAAAAGGCAGTGGAACAATACCTTAAAACACTGAAAGAATAAAAACATGAACGGAATTCCACATTCAGGGGACCTGCCCCAAATATGAAGGAAAAATAAGGCTGTTTTAAGTCATACAAAAGCTCACAGTATTAACTGCCAGTAGACCTGAATAGTAAAAGAAATGGGAAAGTCATTTCTCCAAGCAGGAGGAAGATGGTAACACACTGTCGATCAATATGAAGGAGCACAAAGATGATAATTACACAAGTAAATCTCTCTCTCTCTCTCTCTCTCTCTTCTCTCTCTCTCTCTCTCTCTCTCTCTCTCTCTCTCTCTCGGGATTGAACCCAGGGGCATTCTAACTCTGAGCTAGATGCCCACCCCTTTAGAGTTTCTATTTTGAAACAGAGTCTCCCTAAGTTGCTGAGACTGGCCTTGAACCTGCGATCCTCCTGTCTCAGCCCCTCAAGTACTGGAATTACAGGTATGAGCCACAATGCCCAGCTGGCCCTTTGTTTTTCTTGCTAACATCAGTAATGGCTCAGTAAGCCCTTTTATTTCAGGAATCCTTTGGTCTCTAGAGTTTTGGATTAAGTGCATTTGCATTCAGTTAAATAAAAGGCTAATTAAACTATAATGTTACAAGGTAGAATAGTGGTTATCTCTGGAAGGACTGTGGTGTGAGAAGGGCTTCTTTGCTTATTGACTTGAGCTAGAGTTCTGGGAGAAAAACAAGAACAAAAAATGAATAATATTTAATATTTAATACCTAGAATATTTTTGAGTAGGAAATAGAATATATGGAATTCGAAATATGTAACATAGTTCATTTCTCAGATATGTTTACTTTTCTTTCTTTTTTCCTTTATTTTTGGTACTAGGGATTGAATCCAGAGACCATACCCTAACCCTTTTTTTCTTGTTTGTTTTGTTTTGAAACAGGTTCTCACTAGGTTGCTGAGAGTCTCCTTAAGTTGCTGAGGTTGGTCTGGAACCTGTGACTCTCCTGTCTCAGCTTCCCAAGTACTGGGATTCCAGGTGTGCACCACCACAGTCAGCTCAGATGTGGTTTTATAAGCAGATAAGACTTCAGGCTACAATAATGCTTTCGTGGTCCCTGCTCCTCTTCTCTTTTGGTGTGTTCACAAGTCGTTTTGGTACTGCTATATACTTGTTTGAGCTTGAATCTTACTTTAATATCCTGTGTCTTTGCTGGGTTTGGCACCACCATTCTGTGTAATTATTTCAAAACAGACCTCATTAGACAAGTGTAAGTCATAATTCCCAATGGGGGAAAGTGCATTTTTATTAATAATTTTCCCCATAATTTAATGGGAAAGTTTTGAGCATTTTTTTCCTTGTGCTTGAGTATGAAGGCTTAAGTCCTGAACACAAGAAAACTCAGAGCTCCAGGTCCAACGGGGCAGCCTTCCCATCCCATCAAAGAGGCAATGAGTGCACAGGGACTGAGCTGGTAGGTGCAGAAGTGATGGTATTGTGTTCTATGTCTCCTTGGGTCAATTGTGACTCTGTAGTTTGGATACCAATTAGCTGCATCGAAAAATATTTATTGCTTTATTTTTCTTTGAATTTGTCATTAAGAAATGAAGAGTCATTTGAATTTGAATGGGGCATATTTTGAGAGAACCAGCAGAAGGAAGTACACACATATCTATATAGAAAGCATATAGAGTTTATATGCAGATGTAAGTAAATTTCTACATAAAATCTGTCTATCTTCTATCTATGATCTATCTATCTATCTATCTATCATCTATCTATCACGTATCTATCTATATTGCCTATCAATGAAAATGTATGACCTGACTTAATTAGAAATATCATGTATGGGGAAGGGGAGGGAGTGGGGAGGGAGCCAGAGGAAGCTCACCAAGTGCTGTGTGCATGTATGTCCCTATCACTCTGACCTACGTCATGATGTGAGACTACAATGCACCAATAAAAGCATACTTTTAAACAGCAAAGAAAAAATTACTCTTCTTGGTATTCTGGGATTTTGAATGTTATGATATGTACTTTAATATGTAGGCTTTGATTTTAAATATAGAAACATAAAAACATTAAAATAATTCTCTAAGATAACTCAATGTACTGTTACCATATTCCCATGACATTTTCTTTCAAAATATGTGATGCAGGACATTATAATTACTGGTGGTTATTGTAGAATGGCTTTACTGACTTAATTTATAAAAACTCTTAAGATACTTTTTATATCACCTCATTTCAACTAAAATAAGAACTTCTGTCAGATACACGTGTATATACATGCATGCACACTAAATAAAAAGAAGTGACATCTATTTTGGACATTCTATAGTCATTAAATAATGCTAGAATTATTCCTGTTGTTCCTCTCCCTAACTGTATGCCCCTGCTCTCAGGCAGTGTTCTGTTAATTCTAGTTATTTTTGTTCAGGAGGGACATGCTAGTAACAGATGTGATATTCTGGGGCCATGACTTAGCTCTTGCTGGGCTTACATTTTGCTTGCTTTTCTGTTCTCCCTGAGTATTTAAATACATTTTGAAAAGTCGGATGTATGTCACATTATGTCTGCCTTTGGTTGAGCTCACTCAATTTTCTTATTGAGAAGAATAGAAGGATATAGAATACACTAAAATGTAAGATGCATGAAGACAGGAATTTCTATCTTTACTATTGTATGACCATTTCCCAGGAAAGCACAATCAAATCAATCAAAAAATGAATAGTGCCATTCTAACTTCCTTCTGATGAAGCAGTTTCAGGACTCCCAGGATCCCGTCCCCATCTGGTTATAAACTCAGAAGCTGCAGTGTGTGTGTGTGTGTGTGGGGGGAGGTTCACTGGTTCAACTTCTTTTTTGTTAGTATACTTTTCTTGGTGCATTGTAATCAGACATCATAATGAGGTTCAGAGTGAAAGGAAGATACCTGCACACAGCACTTGGCGTGTTTCCCTCTGGATCCCACTGCAGTCCCTCTCCTTCCCAGCACATGTTACTGACATTGGTATTGGTAATTTCATATATCTACATAGCATTATTTGAACTGTTTAATTGCTTATGGGAGGTAAGATTTGATGATCCTGTTTTTATGGCCCTTATCATTTCTGCCTACATTCTATTGGCCATAGCTTACTCACACATCAATAAGTAACTACAAGTGATTCTGAAAACTAGTCTGCCTGTGTGCTTGGGAAAAAGGTTTACTTAGCAGATCATCAGTTTCTGGCATTGGGATCATTAGTCTTTATATTCTCTAAAGGATTGAACTTTAATTTTCTTATAGCATCTAACAGTCTGATGGGCATTTGTTATTGTTAAGTTTTTCTCCTTTTTCTTCTACTTCTTCTTCTTCCTTCTTTTCTTCTTCCTCTTCCTATTCTTCCCTTTCTCTTTCTTCTTCTTCTTCTTTGGTACTGGAGACTGCACCCAGGGGCATTCGACTTCCAAGCTACACCCCTATCCCTTTTTATTTTTTATTTTTAAACAGGCTCTTGCTAAGTTGTGGAGGCCTGCCTGGAACCTGCAATCCTCCTGTCTCAGCCTCCCAAGTACTATTTGCTTCTTGAAACTATCTATCTCCTCCTTTGATTTTCATGATCTAATTTCTTATCCTCCTCTCCTCTACTCTCATCAGCCATTCATTCCAGATTCCTTTCGAGGACTATTCTTTATCTCCTCAAAGAGCCAAAGTCATAATTCCAAAGGGCTCTGTCTTCATCTCTCTTGAGTTTTTCACTCTGAATATAATGCCTACAATTTCTTGAAGGAAAGTCTTTCCCCATGTTTTGCTTACATTTTGATCATTCTCAAATTTAATCAAGAACTCTGCTGAATTCTGGACCCATTTGTCCAAGGGTCTAATAAACATTTCAATTTGGAAGGCCCACAGGCACCTCAAATCAATCACATCGAAAAATCAATCATTACTTTCCACCAGACTCCTTCTGTATCATCTGTCTGAGTGGTCCTACTCTTTATCTTGTGGTTTCATATTTTTTATTCTCACACACACCTCCGTGCACACCATCGATTCTGTTATTACATATTCTACAATTTCTAGCTCCCAAGATCTCTTGTATTCATTGTCTGTTCTCCCTGCCTGAGTTCAGGCTATCATTAATTTTTTGCCTGGGTTTTAAATCCTTGCTCACTAATTGTTCACCCAGACCTGGGTAGTCTTTGCCTTCAGCTAATTTCCAGAATGAGAATCAGAGGGAGATAGAAGAGAGGTTTCAAGGTAGAGCAGGTAGAAGAACCAAATTGGGATGCATAATCAGCAGGGTGGACTGGAGTGCTCTGGAGAGAAGAGTTAAGTGTTGGGAACCCCTTGGTGCCAGCAAAGGACTCTCTGGGGGATGGAAACAGGCAGAACAATGCCTAGGAAGAGAAGATGGGTATTAGAGCTATGTGTTACATCTCTGCACGGGGTTCATTCCTTGAACAAAGATGATGGTCAAGGAGATGGGCTAGTCAACCGAATTGAAAAGACAGAGTTCTTTTGTTCTGCTATGAACAGGAATTTTAGGGCCAGATACTATCAGAGTCACAAACAAACCTGAATGACTCAAAGAATCAGAGTGAACTGGGATGTAACCTAGGAATCAAATTTCTTAAATGAGCATTTGGCCAGTCCTGTTTAGTGGCCAGAATGAGTGAACCTGTGGAAACTTCAGAGAGGCCAATGTCTGCTTTCACTGAGAATCTTCTTGGGCCATCAGAACTGGTTGGCCCAGAAATGGGCAGCCTTGTGAGTGAGTTCCCAGTGTTTGAAATGATTCAAACAAGACCGCATGAGGGCCATGAAGCTCTTGCATAGGACGTTTCTGCATTACATAGACGAGGCGAGTAGATGGTTGCCGAGTTCCTTTATTGAGTGTCGTAGTTTTATCTTACTTTTCAATGTGAACGTTTTGGGTTGGTTTTGCCTGGAGCTCTGGAATGCTCTCACAATCTCCTCCTGTGTAATTTGCAGATAGTAATTTGCAGAAATTGTCCTTGTGTTGCGTTCCATACCTGCTAAGAAGTGGTTGAACCCAAGTCCTATTCATAGTTGATGAGTGCATTCTGTTTGAAAAGCTCTTCCCTGTCCCTCCTGATTGGAATGAGCTGCCTGTTAACTGGTTCATCCAATCAGAATTAAGTGTTGGTTTGACTGGGCAGGTCTTTTAGTTGAATGAGAAAGATGCAGGTGACCTGGTGGGCAGTGACACAGTCATGAGATTTGGCTTCGGCAAGTGGAGCTGCATAAACCTCACTGGCCCTTCCTGGAGAGACCAGAGCCAAGCAGCAGCGACAGGAGATCTAACTCTGGAAGCTTCTAGCTGAGAAGGCTGCATTTCTTAGATTTGTTGTCAAATGTAACATTTGGAAGTGGTAAATCATCGCAGGAGCCAGTGTGCTTGGCAGCCGCGTTCCTGCCTGGGTTGCTGGCAGTACAAGCTGTGGCTTCATCATCTCATACAGTTCTGATGGGGACATGTGAGCCATCGGTGACTGATCATTTTGGGAAAACCTGACAGAAAACAGAAATTTTCCTTACTTTCCCTTGCTATAATGAAGTGAGCAGAAGCTGAATGAAATAAAGTTGTCTCATTTATTATGTGGATGACTCACATGCTTTCTGACTCATGCCAGTAAAATCACTCTGCCACTAGCAGAAATATGCCAGGGCCCAAGAAATATTGTGCTCTGTGCGCCTCCCCGCCCCCTCCCTCGCGAGGCCTGGGGTATCATTGTTGTTCAGATTTGCCCTTCCGCCTTGCAGCTGGGGCAGTAAGTCATTTCTCTGCAAGATGACTTTGCTGGCTATGGATATACCCCATGGGATAGGATGCTGTTAATCAGCCCTGCCCGTGACATCACTAAATTAATAGCTCCTGAATATAAGTGACATATTACAGTTTTGTCATTCTCACGACTTAAAATGCTTCTGTTCTCTCCATCCATCAGGTAAAACCAAGATGCAGTGGAAACCGGTGCTTTGGGAACAGATGCCTTTATAATTGTGCTGTTAGGAGAACGCGATGTCATGCTCTGCGTTTTCTCTCTTTTCCGTCTGTTTTTCATCTGGTTGTGTTTGAGCAGCAGCCGTCTTCTCCCCTCAGCTTAGGTTTAAAACTCGATGTGATGGGGTGCTGCCAAGAGTTGGAATGCAAGTAGAATGTGATGTCACTGTAATACTTTTCCCCGTTACACGCTCTGGGAAGTTATCCTATTAGAGAGGAATAAAATCCGTTTGGGTTGTCTTTGGATAGGGAAACTATTTCTAAGTTCACACTCAAATCCCAAAGTAATTGTGCATTCATGTTTAATGATAAAAGTTGACTTTCTAGAAAAATACCTTTGGTTTACATCTATTGAGATTTCTTGCCAGATAAAACTGTCTACTTATCAAGAGCAAATTTTTTTTTTTACTTTTTCTATTGGTACATTATTGAACTTCCTATAATATAGTGGTGGCTAGAGCTTCCCAGGCAAAGATGGCATTAAATTTAGAGGGCTTGAGTTAGGAAAAAATCCTGTAGATAATTCTAGAAAGTGAAGAAGGAGGCTGGTATGGCCAGGGCGAATGGCAACAGATGGGCAGAGGCTCAACCAGGCAGTGCGTTGATGCATATGGGGAGTCAGGATTCTAGTCTCAGTGTAATGGAGAGCAACGAAAAAAATTCAAAGAAGCGCCATGATCGGATTAATCTTTCCTTTCATTCTCATGTTTTCCTGTGTGGACAGTGGAATTTTCCAGAACTGTATGACATGTGATGATGTCATTTCTCTCACACCTAACGGGACTTGTGTTGGTATATTTTTGTGTTTTAAACTTTTCTTGGTTTTAATTTCTAATAGGTCAACAAGCTGTGGATATAACCCGTATAAATAAGTACACTTTAGGATTGACAATGATTTTTTTTTTTTTTGCGGTACCAGGAGCGCTCTACCTCCGAGCTATACCCCCAGGCCTGCTTTATTTTTTTATTTGGAAATAGGGTCTCACTAAGTTGCTGAGAGCCTCACTAAGTTGCTAAGGCTGGCTTTAAACCTGAGATTCTCCTGTCTTAGCCTCCTGAGTACTGGGGTTATAGGTGTGAACCACCACGCCTGGCCTATTTTTTTAATAATATAATGGAGCCCTAAGACCAAAAAGTCTAAGAACTTCTGATCTAGGTTACTGAAATACATGCTTTGCTACTTGTATTGTTAGAATACACAGATAAATAATTTTTCAATATCTCTGCTCTTAAGGATTTGATCATTATTTAAGACAGTAAGAAGCTGTCTCACTGATTATCCTTCAAAGAAATAATCAGAATTCTTAATGAGGTGAAATTAGATGTACTCCACAGAATTTTAAAAGCACATATATAATTTAAAATAGAGTAGCCTAAAATATCAAATTGCTCAACCATTGACCATTTTTGTAAAATATGAGTATCTTATTTAACTTCTCTCTGCTCCAAGTTCCTCTTCCATACAGCAGAGGTAACTCCAGCTATGTCAAATGGCTGTTAAACATCAATGAAATATGACACTGAAGGCACTCAGAACACTGCTTACCCTATGATAGCATTCCACAAATGCTAACAACGCCCTGTGACCCTTACTTCTACCCCTTTGACTAAAAGGTAATGAGAACTTAAATTTAGAATTGGGGTCAAAATTTCTTCTGTTGTTCATTCATGTTGTTGCAAATGCTAGAATTTCCTTCCTTTTTGAAGGTTGAATAATATCCATTGTGTATGGACCACATTTTCTTTGTCCATTCATCCGTCGATGAACACTTAGGTTGATTAATTATTTTGGAAATAGCAATGAAAACCTAAGGTAAAGTGTAATTTTCTACATGTACATTTTCATTGCAGCCCAATTTGGGGGATTTTTAAGTGAATAGAAGACTTTTACTTAGAGAAATGTGGGTATGGTTTAAGAGAAGGCCATGATAGAATTACTTTTCAGAGAAAGGCTCTGGAACACTCTGTTTCTAGAATTGGAAAATGGCCAAACAATTTTTTTATTTATTAAGTGGTAAGAATAAAACTTTGGGCCTTGTAATTGTTTTCCAGTTTTTTATTTGGATTAGTTGGGGATGGCAGAGCACAGAATAGTGACAATATTCAAAAGTGATGGGATAGGAATAAAAGAGGTTTGGTAGTGTTAATAGGATGTAAACTGAACAATCTGACCTATAACTTTAGATTTACCACTGGTTGGACTTTATTCTAACTCTAGAAAAAGAAGAGGAGACCAAACAGCTTACTATATGTCATGTTCAATTATTTGGAATTGTTATTAACGACAAAATGTGCTTCCAAATTCTGAACATTCTTTTTTACTCCAATTTACAGTCCTAGGGTTGGTGTTAAGAGCAGTAACAATACAGACAAATGACTTTCTGTTTCTAAGTCAGGTCCAGTTAGCTGAGGATAATGATTTGTGACATGAACCTGAAGAAGCTGCTATAATTGACATAGTCCAAAGTAGCAATCTGATTACAGTACTGCAACCACAGCTTTCTCTTAAACTAATTCCATCTTGGACTTGGGGAATGATGTCATTGTGTCTCACTATCTACATCTTCCATGCATACAAATAAAAATCAGAATCAACTGACATTTCTCATGTAAAGATCTGAATGCACAATTTGGATGGCTTTCATGTTCAGAGAATTCACAATTCAGTTGGGGAAAGGGGACACTGAGGTTATGCTAGGTTGGAGTTGGGACATAACACTGGGATTATTGGAATTCTTCTTCAACTGACTTCCATATGGGAAAATGCAAGACGAAGTAAATGTTGCCCAGAGAGAGTTTGGTGGCACCGAGGGAAGTAGTCTATTACTTAGGCTATGCAGGCCTAATTGTCATAATGAAAGCCAATATTTTCCCTAATTCCAGTATGAGTCCCAATGGAAATCTTTGTTCTTATGAAATTTATGCAAGGAACTCCCCATCCAGAGGACACGCATCAGTGGAAAATGGAAGGGAACTCAGAACCGAGTTAGGGGGTGGCTTTCGACACGTTTAGGATTTCCCTATTTGACAAACCTTTCTCAAGAGACTTCCTTCAGTTCAATCAACTGGGTAGGAGAAGAAAATTATTCCTTTCTAAATAGGAAAGAGACGTGGAGAATAAAGAGGTGCTTTGCTGTCCGGCACTACCAGTACTCTGAAAGGCAGGCAGGCTAGCCAACCTTATGCTTGTTGAACTCTGCCTCCAAGATATGGGCTAATAAAATGTTCCTACCTCAACCAATACCCATTAGTACTTCTTCTGGAGGGACAGCTAGAGAGTAATGTGAGTGTGGGAAGAAAGGGACTGCAGGAAACTCTGAGTTTCCTTCTAGCCGGTAAGTTTAACCAGTCTGTATTAGTCTGTTTGTGCTGCTATAACAAAATACCATAGACTGAGTGGCTTACAAACAACAGAAATTTATTACTCGCAGTTCTGGAGGGTGGAAAGTCCAAGACATAGGTGTCTGGAAGACATAGGTGTCTGGTGAGGGCACCCTTTCTCACAGATGGTGACGTCTCCTTGTGTTCTCACATGATGGAAGGGGCAAATTAACACCCACAGGCTTGTTTTATAAGGGCACTAATGCCATTCGTGAAGCTCTTCTCCCGTGACTTAGTCACCTCCTGGTAGGATCACCTCGGGGGCTAGGATTTTCACGTATGAATTTTGGGGAGACACAAATATTCAGACATAAAGCCACTTTGCTAAATGCTTCCAGCTTATAATTCATCCAATTGGGATCACAGACTAAATTTGAGATAATTAGGCATGAGGAGGACACTGCCTTACCTGAGGCAGTTGGAAATAGACAAAACATTCGAAATCCTTTTCCCTAGATGATACTATCCATGCCTTAGTCTTTTATTTTCACCTAACGATTGCAAAACCTAAGTATTTTCTTTGTTTTTTTTTTTTTTTTTGCGGTACCGGGGATTGAACGCAGGGGCGTTCTACCTCTGCGCTACACCCCCAGCCCTAATTTTTATACTTTATTTTGAAACCGGGTCTCATGAAGTTGCGGAGGGCCTCACCAGGTAGAGAGAGAGAGAGAGAGAGAAAGAGAGAGAGAGAGAGACAGGGAGAGCTGAGGCTGGCCGCGAAC
>PVJS01017731.1:0-15581 GCA_004027185.1 Glis glis
TACCGCAAAAAAAAAAAAAAAAAAAGAAACTGAAAAAGAAGTCCAGAAAACATTTCCACTCACAATATCCCCCAAAACAATAAAATACTTAGGAGTAAACCTAACCAAGGATGCAAAAGACCTCTACAAGGAAAATTATAAAACATTGAAAAAAGAAATTGAAGAAGATCTTAGAAGATGGAAAGACCTCCCATGCTCTTGGATAGGCAGAATAAATATCATCAAAATGGCCATTCTTCCAAAAGTGATGTACAGATTCAATGCAATACCCATTAAATTACCAAAGTCATTCTTCACAGACATAGAAAAATCAGTCCTTAAATTCATTTGGAACAAACAAACAAAAAAAAACCAGAATACCCAAAGTAGTTCTCAGCAACAAGAACCATGCAGGAGGCATCACAATACCTGACTTCAAACTACACTACAAAGCCGTAGTAATAAAAACAGCATGGTATTGGCACAAAAGCAGACACATAGACCAATGGAGCACAATAGAAGACTCAGAAACAAATCCACAAATTTACAGCCAATTGATTTTTGACAAAGGAGTCACAAACATACACTGGAAAAATGTGGTTAACCACATGCAGAAAAATGGAAATAAACCCCACTTTCTCACCCTGCACAAGACTCAATTCAAGATGGATCAAAGACCTGAAAATTAGACCGGAGACCTTCCAGCTACTTGAAGAGGGCATAGGTCCAACTCTTCAACACATAGGCATAAGCAAAAACTTTCTCAACAAGAACCCAAAGGCACAAGAAGTTAAAAAGAGGATCAACACATGGGATTGCATTAAACTGAAGAGCTTCTGAAAAGCAAAGGAAACTATCAAGAACCTCAACAGAGAGCCAACAGAATGGAAGAAGATTTTTGCCAGCTACTCCTCTGATGGGGGACTAATATCTAGAATATACAGAGGACTCAAGAAACTCACTGCTAAAAACACAAACAACCCAATCAAAAAATGGGCAAGTGAACTAAATTGACAAAAGAAGAACTACAACTGTCCAATAAATGTATGAAAAAATGTTCAACATCATTAGCAATCAGAGAGATGCAAATCAAAATTAGCCTGAAATTTCACCCAACCCCAATTAGAATGGCAATCATTAAAAACAGAAACAATAACAAATGCTGGGGAGGATGTGGAGAAGTAGGAACTCTAATACACTGTTGGTGGGATTGCAAATTAGTGCCACCACTTTGGAAAACAGTGTGGAGGATCCTCAGAAGATTGGGAATGAACCTAACTTATGACTCAGCAATACCACTTCTAGATATCTACCCAAAGAATGGAAACCAAATTACCAGACTAATTATGCATATCTATGTTTATATCTGCACAATTCACAATTGCCAAACTGTTGAACCAGCCAAGATGTCCATCAACAGATGAATGGATTACAAAACTATAGGATATGTACACAATGGAATTTTATGCAGCCATCAAGAAGAACAAAATTATGGCATTTGCAGGGAAATGGATGGAATTAGAGAACATTATGCTTAGTGAGATTAGTCAGTCACAAAATGTGAAAAGTCAGATGCTCTCCCTAATATGTGGAAGTTAGGGAGAATAGGGCGTAGGAGGGAGTCCCGACAAAGATTGAGAAAACCTTAGATGAGTAAAGAAGGCAACCTAACTGAGGGATATGGGAGGGGGGAAGAGGGAAACACCCTAATACACAAGATGTACATACACAAACTTATCAAAGTCAACTACTATGCTGAGCATGAGAAGGAGGGAAGGGGGAGGGAATGGGGGTGGGAATTGGGGGAGGGTTAATTGACCAATATGTGCATGTATACTTCTACCACCCTAAAACCCATCAAGATGTATGATTACAATGCACCAATAAAAGAGAGAGAGAGAGAGAGAGAGAGAGAGAGAGAAAAGAAACTATGGAAGTGTCTTCCAAAGTAACTGTACCATTTTGCATCCCCACCAACAATGAATGAGAGTTAATGTAACTACATATCCTCACCAGCATTGGTGTTAGTGTTTCGAGTTTTAACCATTCTAATAAGTGAGAGGTGAGTAGTTGTATCTCATTGTTGTAATTTGCAATTCCCTCATGGCATATGATGAGAAACACATTTTCATATACTTGTTTGACATCTCTGTATGTTCTTGGATGAAGTGTCTGTTCAGATATGTTGCCCATTTTTTAACCACACGTTCATTTTTTTGTTGTTGTTGAATTTTAAGGGTTCTTTATATATTTTAGTTACAGCTCTTTATCAGATATGTGTTTTCTAAATATTTTCTTCAAATTTGTGGTTTGTCTTTTTATTCTTCTAATAGTGTTACAGGGAAGGTTTTACTTTTAGTAAGTCTAATTTTTTCATGGATTATGCTTTTTATGTTGTATCTAACAACTCCTCACTAAAACCAAGGTCCCTATCATTTCTCCTAGGTTATTTTATAGAAGTTTTGTAGTTTTTCAGTTTACATTTAGGTCTATGATCCATTCATCTGTGAAAGGAATAATATCTGTATCAAGATTCCTTTATTTAAAATATAGATGTCTAGCTGAGCATAGTGACACATGCTTGTAATCCTAGTACTTGGGAAGCTGAGACAGGAGGATTGCAGGTTTGCGGCTAGCCTCAGCAACTTAATGAGGTCCTCAGCAACTTAGTGAGACTGAGACCCTGTTTCAAAAATAAAAAAATAAAATAGAGCTGAGGGTATAGCTCAGAGGTAGAATGTCCCTGGGTTCAATCCACAGTTCTATCTATCTATCATCTATCTATATCTATCTATCATCTATCTATCTATCTATTTATCCTCTCTTTCTAATTAATCCAGCATCACATTGTTAAGAGATCATCCTTTCTCCATTGAATTTCTTTGATTCATTGTCAAAGACTAATGGGCCATGTTTGTGTGAGTTCTCTATCCTGTTCCATTAATCTATTTGACCATTCTTTCACTAGTATCATATTATCTTGTCAGTCTTCCTACTTTATTCCTTCTCAACATTGTCTTGCATATACCAAATGTTGGCCTATAGTTTTCAATGTCTTTATCTGGTTTTGCTATTAGTGGAATACTGGACTCATAGAATGAAATAGAAAGTGTTATCCGACTTCTATTTTCTGGAAGAGACTATAGAGAATTGTATCATTTCTTCCTTAGATATTGGGTGGAATTCACCCATGAAACCATCACATACAGCCCTTTCACATAGAGTTCAGAATAACTTCATACATACCCACAAAATAACCTACTGGGACCTTGATTGAGATTGTGTTGAATATGTAGAAGTTGAGATGAACTGACATCTTAACATGGACAGATTGAAAAATTCATGTTTAATCCATGAACATGGAATATCTCATTTATTCAAATATTTTTTATTTCTTTCATCAGAAATAAAAATACTTTTTTCATAAAAATTATGTGCATGCTTTATCAAATTTATACTTAGGAATATCATTTTGGTATAGATTTAAGTGATATTATGTTTGTAATTCCTAATTACTCATTACTGGCATGTAGAAAAATAACTTTGTTTTAGTTTTGTGTATTAACTTTTCATCCTTGCAACCTTCTTATAATCAGTTATTAATTGCAGAAGCTTTTTATGTTGATTTTTTGTTATTTTCTTAAACCATGATATCTGAAAACAGTTTATATTTTCTTTTCCATACTGTATGCCTATTTTTTCTTGTCTTATTGCATTAACTAGAACTACTAGTATGAGTTCATAACAGTGGAGAAGGTAAAATCATTCTGAATTTGCCTACACAACAGCAACTCTGAGATCCCTTGGGAATGGTGGAATAAGAGAAATTAAAACAAAAGACTGATCAACCTGAGGGTAGGCTCATCTCTGCTATTGGGATTGGACTATTTACAGTGTGCCCACACCTTCCACCCCTGGTCTTTTTCAGGAATCTCTCTGTCTTTCCTTCCCTGCAGTTTGAATATGATATACCTATGTGTAGAAACTTTACTATCCACCATGCTTGGTGTTCTCTGAAATTCCTGGACTTGTATAGTTTGATGTCTGTCATTAATTTTGGAAAATTCCAGCCATTATTAATTCACATATTTTTCTGCTCCTTTTCTCCTTTTTTCTCTCTCTAGAGCTCCCACTATGCATATTTTACAGTTTAGTAATTGTCCCATGGTTCTTAGATATTCTATTATTTTGCTTTATTCTTTTTTTCTTTGCATTTCAGTTTAAGAAGTTTTATTGCCATACTTTAAAACTTACTGCTTTTTTTCCTTGACTGTTCTCAGTTTACTGATGAATGATATACTTTATTTTGTTACAGTGTTTTTGGTTTCTAGAATTTACTTCAGATTCTTGTATAGATCTTCCACCTCTCTGCTTAAATTACCCATCTATTCTTGCATGCTATTTACTTTTCTGTGTCATATTTGAGTCTCATTCTGATGCTTGCTTTTTACCGTTGAACTATGTTTTCCCTTCCTTTTAAAATTGCCTTTTGATATCTTATTCAAAACTAAACATTATATATTGGTGATAAGCAATAAGGTAATTAGGTAAGGTGTGAGGTTTATGCTAATCTGGCTATTGACTGGGCTGTGTTTAAGGTTTATTGTAGCTGTAGGCATTAGAGGCTTTAGTGTTTTTTTTTTTCCTTGCAGTTTATGTTTTTCTTCCCTTATTGTCCTTAGGTTTCCCTAAGAGCTCTTTCTTAAGCTGTCTGTGTCTTGCAGTTCTCTCTGCTATAGCCCAGTGTTATTAAACCAAAATCCTATTAATCTGTTGGTAAGGTGTTGTAGAGAGAAAGCATTTTATGATCTTATAATCAAATCTGGTTGTTAGAGGACATGAACACCTGGGCTGTAAACTTACAAAGCATTTCTTAGCCTTTTATTTTTTTCCTCTTTATATCAGACAGCAAATTTCTTTGGGACTAGTGTGGATTCATTGCCCTTTCTTCAGGTCAGATAAGGCTGTTGTAGTTTCCTCTGGAGATCCTGCCTGTTATAAAGGACAGGTCTGGCATACCTATGTTCTTCTTTATGGCTGAGAAAATTTTCATTGTGTATGTGTAGCATATCTTCTTTGTCCATTCATCTGTTGTCATTTTCAAGAAAATGGATGAAACAAGAGAATATTATGCCAAGATCAACCAGTCTCAGAAAATCAAGGATCATATATTTTCTTTCTCATATGGAAGTTAGAGAAAAAATAGGAAATAAAAGGAACTTCAGATTAATGAGGAGCGAGACCAGTAGAATAGTGGAAGGGGACTGGGGACAAAAAGTGGGGAGGGGACAAAGGAGGACTGAGGAAGGAAACAGTTCAAATAATGCTATATAATGTCCATAGATGAAGGTGTCACTACCAATCTTACTAACTAACGGGTGTAGGGTGGGCTGTGGAAGGGAATACACCAAGTGCTGTGTGTATGTATGTTTGTATCATCTTGAACCTCACTAGAACTCAACTAGCATATTTCAGATGGTTACTTTTCCTCTCACCTTGTCTACAAACAGGAAGAGTTTTTTATCCAAATTTTATTCTGTGAGTTGCTTTAACTGAATTCAAAGTATTTTGATATGTCATCTTTATTATAATTCAATTAAACTATTTTCTAGTTCATTATTATGTCTTCTTTGACAATGGGTTATGAAGAAGTATACTGCTTAATTTCCACATTTGGGGGTTTCTACTGTCAATACCACATAGCCAAAATCACCACATACATATTTCTGGTTGAAGAAGTTGAGTTTATTATTCATTGCTTCTAAAGGAGAACTTATTCAATGCGGAACTATGGGGCATCATAGTAAGAAGATGTTAGAAAGGACTAATTGATTATAGGATATTTGGCTCATTTGGGGAAGGATAAAGGAGGCAGGGAATTACCCTAGGTGCTGTCAGAAAGTATGGATGATTTTATGATTGTTTTCACAGTAAGTCTCATCTGCGGGCAGATCAAACTAGGGAAGTCTTGAAACTGTAATTGCTGATAGTCAATTAGAGTAATCACTAATATTAGCTGGAAGTAAGAGGTACTTGGTATTTTGCAGGTTGCATTCACACTGATCTGACTTCTATCTGTGTGTAGACCAAATTATCACAGTCTTGCTTTGCCTCACTGTCAGGATCTCAGAGTGACCTTGTGTGATGTTGCAGTTCTGTGAGATTTTTTCCATTTCCAACTGGAGAACAACATGGTATAACTGTTTGCACCAAGCCTGCTCTCACACTGCAGCTTAGTTAAAAGTGTCAGACCAGTTACCCAATATCAAGGGCTGCTTTTTTTTTCTTTCTCAATTATTGATTTCTATTTTATTTTTACTGCCGCCAGGGAACATACTCTGTATGAGTTCAGCCTTTCAATTTGTTGACATGTGCTTTATGACATTGCATATGGTCTATTTTGGTAAACATTTCATTTGTGCTTGAGTAGAATTTCTATCCTGCACTTGTTGGGTCTAGTGATCTGTATTTAAATTAAGTTTGTAGTAGTTTTATTCATATATTTGATATTATTCTGATTTTTTTTTTTTGCAGTACCAGGGATTGAACGCAGGGGCGTTCTACCTCCGAGCTACACCCCCGGCCCTATTTTTTATACATTATTTTGAAACCAGGTCTCACGAAGTTGCAGAGGGCCTCACTAAGTAGAAAGAGAGAGAGACAGGGGGAGAGAGAGAGAGAGGGCTGAGCTGGCCGCGAACCCAGATCCTCCGGTCTCTGCCTCCCAAAGTACTGGGATTATAAACGTGCGCCACCACGCCGGGCCTTATTCTGATTATTTTTGCCTGCATATTCTATTAATTACAGAAAAGGATATGTTCAAATTTCCTGATGTAATTGTAGAAATATATATTTCTCCTATAGTTCTGTCACTTATTGTTATAAAAGACATAAAAGAATATTATATCTTCCTATTAAGCTTATCTTATTATGAAATGTATCTCTTTATCTCTAGTAATATTTTTATGTCAAAGATATTTACCTAATATCAATATAGTCACACTCTCTACCTTTTAGTTAGTTCTTACGAGGTATATTTTTCCTATCATTGTGCTTTGTTGAAAGGTTGCTATCTGTGCTGCATTTCAAATATGTCTGTTATAATAGTGCATCATTGTGTTTTGTTTTTATCTTGCTGACAATTTTTTATTAATTAGAATTTTATTCTATCACATTTAATAAAATTACCATTATGTTTGGGTTAAGCCTGATATATTGTTGATTATTTTGCATTTTAAATATCTCTTTTGATAATTATTTCTTGCCTTTTGAATTAATCAGAATTTTTTAAATATTCTCCTCTGTTAGCATCTTGTTTA
The DNA here is from genome assembly GCA_004027185.1 of Glis glis. Lineage (NCBI taxonomy): Eukaryota > Metazoa > Chordata > Mammalia > Rodentia > Gliridae > Glis > Glis glis. The sequence goes on from PVJS01017731.1 coordinate 7,299, forward strand.
TTACTTCTTTAGCATTCTCTTACAAATTACTCTGAGGAATATAATAGTTATCCTTTACATACTAGAGATTGCTTTATATCAGTACATTTACTACTTCCTAAATAATACCAGAACTTTATAACAGTTAAGTTCCATACTTTCTCCTGACTTTTGAACTATTTGTTATTGTTGTTGTTATCTAGTATAAATTTACTTATATTTTAAATCACTTTTTATTATTGGTGCTTTAAAACAGTTCATGTAAATGTATATTTACTCACATATTTCACATTTTGGTGCTCTTTATTCTTTACTGCAGTTCCATGCTTTTGTCTGAAGTAATCTTTATTCCTCCCAAAGAACTCCCTTAATATGCCTTTATTTAATATTTATTGTAGTGTAAGTCTCCAAATTCTCTGTGAAGGCATCTTCATTTGCCTCATTTTTAACACTCTTTTGGATGTGAAAAACTAGGTTGACAGGTTTCTTGGATTTGGTTGTTATTTTTAGCGTTTGTATGATATTATTGCATTGTGTTCTGGGTTCTGTAGTCTTTGTTGAAAAGTTAGTTTTCAGTTTTATTATAATCAGTGCCTTCCTGTCTTTCTTTCCCTATCGTGTTTTATTTAGCAGTTTGACTATAACATGCTGTTTGGCTTTATTTGCATTTATTTTCAAAGGGTTCTTAAATCTGTGGTTTAATGCCTTGGTTTAGTTTCTAAAAATGAACATTCTTAACCAATATTTTTTCAAATATTGCTCATTTTCCCTCTTTTCTCCTCTCGTTATGGATTCCAAAAGATATCTTTTTTCTCAGCAAAGACTGTTGCTTTCTGCTTAGATCTTATTCTTTAATATTACTGTTTGGAACAGAAAATTTCAACAGGGTGAAAGATAGGGTAAATCCAAATTATTTGTTTTTGTAATCCAATATAATTGAATCCATCATGGCCAGAATTGGAAGTCCATGATTTTACATTAAAATGACAATATTTGCAAACACCAGTAGCTATATTCTTTGTAACTTTCTAAACTTATGAAGAAAAAAGTTAAATGTCAAATATCTGAGGGAATGATTTTGGGGGACTCTTTTAGGACTTGCATTAAGAATATTTGGGAACCACAAGTATGGAGTGCCAGTAGGGGCCCAAGATACTCTGGGAATTGTCTCTGATATGGGGCTGTTTGTGAGGAGGGAAATTTGCTTTTCTTGGGTCAAGAGAAATAATGGCACTAGATAATTGCTGTTATAAGTACAAGTTTGATGCAGATTTGTGTGTGTGTGTGTGTGTGTGTGTGTGTGTGTGTACGTTAGAGGAAGTAGATCATGGGTTCTGTGGAGGCTGGAAATCCAGAGAAGTTCAGCAACAGCAAAGGATGTGTGTGGAAGGCACTGAGAATGATGGTCCAAGGTCGTTTTGCAAAGGTGGGTGTTTCACTACATAAGTGTTAGAGCACTGGTAAGCAGCAGAGCAGAGGGCTAGTGGAAGAGCTAGCACTGGAGCAGGGAGACTGCATAGCCACATCTGGCAGCTCCTATTGTTTATGCAAGGACTCTTTCCTATGCTTTCACTTTCAGATTCTGAAAACAGTATTTTGTAGAATCAGTCAAAAGGGGAACTGAAATGGACATTTGGGTGATGCATGTAAAAAGCACTAGGGATTCATGGTAATATTCAGAGAAAGAGAATTTGAGGGAAAAGATTGGATTTTCTACTAAGTACACTGTGGTCCTGGGACATCAAGGTTTGTATTCTTGATATCACATGACATGGAAGGTGACACTCAGGACATGCTAGTCACATTACCATTTCTATGCCCTATTCTGCTCTGTGCCATAATTATTTGTGTAAATACTTACCTTTTGAGCATAAGGACTAAACTAATTCACTTTCATAACCACAATAGTACCTGGTACAAGAAAACTACTAGATTAACTATTTAGATGGGTGGAAGAAATAATTAAAAATGGCAAAAGCCAGGTGCAGTGGTCTGGCTATAATATCATGTCTATAATCCCAGTACTTGGGAGGCTGAGATAAGAGGATCACAGGTTCAAGGCCATCTCAGCAACTTAGTGAGACCCTATTTTAAAATAAAAAGGGCCAGGATTGTAGCTGAGAGGTAGAGTGCCCCTGGGTTCAATCACCAGTACCATGATTAAGACAAAGAAGAAGAGGAAGAGGAAGAGAATGGAGGAGAAGAATTAAAAATAAGTAAAAAGGGCAAAAAAATAGAATCTTAGTATCCTAAGGTCAGTTGCTCCTTCCTGGCTCCGATCTGTTCTCTGAATGTATGTGCCCTGCTCCCTGCTCTACGAGTGCTGACCTCCCTAGACTTATCATCAGGATCTCACCCAGTTCTCGTTCCAGTCTGGCCAATGGGAAACACCTGCAGATTAGAAGCCGGGTGAGAAATAGATTTAAATATTTCTTTCCCCTCTGCTTCCCTCCATCAGAGTTCCAGCTGTGCTCCTCTAACTTCTATCTACCTGCCCTCTTCCAAAGTCCAGCTCTCACTCCATCCCACCTGCACATTTTCTCCTCCTGCCTATTCAGGCCTGCAGGTGATGACGGCCTCTCAGGCTGGCTAGTGCAAATGTGTCTTAACATTTCTTGTTGGTTTCTTTAACCCTTCACATGTCCTATAAATGTCATTAAATTATCTTAAAAAGTCCCAGCTAGATGTGACTTTAACTCTCTGTGAAGATCCTGACTAATATACTCAGGAATGACAACAATCAACATTACTTGGTGGCAAGGGAGTTACCTACATTTTCATACATTCACTTTGAAAGATTGCTGCTTTTGAACAGTGCATTCTGTCTGATTTTAGGCAACTCTGGGGAAACATTGGTTTACTATATGACTATGGAGTGATATAATTGATGTTATGATGTTAGGTTGTATGGCACTTGGTCTAAGTAGTTCCTTCAGCAGGTTTCTGTGGGACTCTGCTGATAAGCCATCTGGGAAACTGGTTTATTGTCATCTTCATACCTGAGTTTACATTTTTCTGAATATTCTCAGTGGTATCAAAAGCCATTCTTTGTATTTGATTTTGAAGCTAAACCATACTCTCTTAGAGAAAAATTTGGAAATTGGGCTAGATAATAAAATGTGTGCTAAGGCCCCCCAAATAAAAGTATGATTTGTAAACTGCCAGGGAAAGAAATTTAAAAACTTCCAGAAGTGTTTGGAAAGATAATAGCATCTTTGGAAGATATAAATATAGATTCCCAAAGGAGTTCCTTGAAGACCATGCTTATTTGGATACATAGATTCTAGCATGTTAGGCACTACTACTGCCAAACACCATCTCCTTATGTAATAGCCACAGACAGAAATAGACATTGATTGTTTTCCAAAATATATATGTGTCGCTAAAATAAATGACGTTAGAATTAATTTTTCCTGACCTTACACCCACATATAATGCATAATAAGACACTTAATAAATATTTCTGATAAATGAATAATATTAATTAAATGTCTACATGTTTGTAATACCACTGCTCAATACAACACAGCCAAGAGTGATTATTCTTATCCTCTAAGGATGTTACATTTTCTTCCTCTTTTTATCTGAAAAATCAATATTTTCCCCTCTTTTACAAGCTATAATTCTTTCCTGACATTTGCCAATGATGGGAGTAATTTCCCATGTGAAAGAAGATTAGCGAGGAAAGTATATGTGTGTAACTGTGTATACATATTAAATCTTCATGTATTTTTAATTATATAACAATTTTCAGATGGCGATTTACGTTGAAAATTCTTTTTAGTCATCTTAATAGTTTTAGAAAAAGATGTCCTTGCATGTATTTTAATAACACTTTACAAACACTATAGGTTCTTATTAAGAAATACAAAATGGTTAAATAACATAAATGTCTATGTGAATATAAGTACTTGAAACAACTAGATATATTTTAAATTGTGTGGTTTTAAATTTTATCTCATTGTAAAAGAAAAAGTATTCTTTCCCTTTATCACCCCCAGCACGTCTTGCAGGCTCGTAAAAAGGAATGCCTGGCTCTCTTAGAATTACTTCTTTCTATGTATCTCTGGCTCCTTCCCATGAGAGGGGAATTGTTTTTCTAATTGGCGATGTGATGAAAAGTTGGCATTCGTTTATGCAAGGTTTTCTATTTGGCACAATTAAGATGCTGAACATTGTGATAACTTCATAACAACACACAAAATTATAGAATTTTCTAGCTGAAAGGGGCATAAAAAAATCCAGTCCTATCTTCACTTTTGAAATTGAGAGAAATAATGCCCAGAAAGCTTCTTTCATTCATTTATAGTCATGTGTAAAGTATTTCCGGTATTTCTGCATTAGTTTCTGTGGGTTTTTTTTTTTTTGCATCTTTTGTTTTTTCTTTTAAAACCAACAGCAATTGTCTGTGTCTTTGTTCTACAACACAAATTAGCAAGAACAGAGGGAGCAACTTTCTGGGCAAGCATGCCTGTCAGTCCATGTGTACTTGCCATCTACTTTAATGGCAGTCACCATGTACATACAGCAGAGAATCACTTCTTTAGGTTTTTTAAGATTTCCGTGGGAGTTTTGTATCCAAGAATATTTAAGTTTTCTCTCTTGTGGAAAATGATTTTCCCTGACATTTCAGTGATCACAAGGCAGCTGGTCTCATCTAAATACAACAACAAAATGCAAGTGACAGGGTGACTAGGGGAAAATGCGAGTCTATGCTTGAGACAGCCACAGATTGTCATCATCTTTTAAAAGCTTGCAGAAGCTAAAGTGATGAATGTCAGTGATTGTAATGACTTTTTTTTTGGCAGCAATTGCCATCAAAAGATGGCGCTGTATATATTTTAATGTGACTACTATCCAACTCAAAGCGTTGCTTTGGAAAAAAAGATGAAATTCTGACATTACTTAGATGAGCTGAAAATACTTATGTGATCCTCTTGTTATAATAAAATCCACCAGTGTTGAAAAATAGAAAATAGAAATAATCAATGCATGGCTTTAAAACTTCAGTCTCACACATTTAGGAAAAACTCTACTGCATTCCTAAGAAAACTGCCTGGCAGGTTCTAAGAAATGAAGGAATAAGAAATATCTAGTTTTAGTAGATAGTCAGAATTGCTCGTTACAAATGGCGCAGCATAACAGGAGATCAGGGTTGGAGAAAAACATTCTTGACTGGTCAAAATATCTGAATGAAAATTGGAAAATAAATTAATCAACTGCATGTTTTAGATAGTTCAAAATTAACAAATGACCTAATATTCTATACGGTATGACATCTGCTAGGAAACTCATTAATTACTCATGCCAAACCAAATATTTCAGTAGAAATATTTTGACAACAGAATCTAGTGTGATAGCCTCAATTTTGAACCACCAAGTTGCAAGGTAACCACCATCTGCCTCATTACAAATTTTCAGAATAAATATCACCCCAGCCTCAGAGCAGAAGTATCTTCACCTTTACTAGAAGCAATGGACAATGAGCACTATCTAATCACCTGCACCCCGAAATTAATAGCTGGTAGGCCTATGTTCAAGAATGGCAAAGTTGGGCACTTTTTTGATCGACAGGATGCCCCCTTTTTCCTCTATAGTGTCCCTTAGAGGGCAGGCACCTTTTGGTTTCCTTTTTGCCTACTTTTTTTGGCATTTAGAATTTCTCAGGATCCTGTAAGAGATTAATTAAGTCCTAGAAAGGACTGTCTAATATTGATCACTATATTGAGGCCTGTTCCCAGTTTCTTTCTTAGAGATGTTGTAATTGACATCCTGTCATTACTGTTGGTATTTCCATGGCTCCCCATTCCCCATGCATCATATCTAGCCTTTTCCCCCACTTTTTTCTTTATAATATTTTCACCAAGTAGATCTGAGTTCCTGTGGATTATGTATTATATTTGAAGAGACAACAAACAAAAAGGATATAATAATATATATTACAAAAACTAAGGAGCCAACTTTATACCAACTGCCTAGAGGGAGAATATTTCTATAGGATAGCTTTTAGAGGAACTGAAGCTTTAGCTGATGAGAAAAAGTCAGCCGAGGAAAAGGTCAGGAGCTGCAGCATGGAGGAAGAGGGACAAGCTAGTGCAAAGCCTTCACGGAAGGAGTGAATCTGACAAACTAGAGGAGCAAAAGGATGGAGAGGCCACATCAGACAGAAATGTGGAAAGTGAGTGACACGAGATAGAAAGGTAAACAGGAATATAATTTTGTAGATTCTTGTAGACCATAGCATGGAGATTATGTCATCCCTAAGGCAATGTGAAGCCATTAGAAGGTTCTAGACAGAAAAGTAGCACTGCATAAGTCATATTTTTTAAAGTTTTTTTTTGCAGTACCGGGGATTGAACCCAGGGGCGTTCTACCTCTGAGCTACACCCCCGGCCCTATTTTTTTATACTTTATTTTGAAGCCGGGTCTCACGAAGTTGCAGAGGGCCTCACTAAGTAGCTGAGGCTGGCTGCGAACCCGGTTCCTCTGGTCTCCACCTCCCAAGTACTGGGATTACAAGCATGCGCCACCACGCCTGGCTTATAAATCCTATTTTTAGATGGTCACCTTGGCTTCTATGTGGGGAATGAACTACAGATGTGGCATTGGGGAAAATATAGAATAATACGATCTTTTAGGTACTGATTGCAGACATATGGCTGATGCCAAGCAACAGATAGAGTAACATGACCAAAGTTAATAATGTTAAGATGGAGAAAACTGGGTAGATTTTTTTATTTGGTTTGAAGTGGGCAGGTGACAGTGAGGAGAGAAAGAGGAATCATGATGATTCATTTATTGAGGTGGAAATTCTGAAGGAGAAACAGATTTTCTGTTCCTTGTTTAGATTATTTTCACCCATTTTAGGATTTTGTATCTTAATCTTGGGCTTATTTTGATAGTATGCAGTTAATTCCTATTTGCGATGGTGCACTTTCTGAAGTTTTAATAGTGTGGCCTCCTGGCAGACTGTTCACAGACAGATTCTCTTAAGATTAAGTTGGAGATATGTTTAAATTAGATTTAGTGGAATTTTTCATGAAAAATTCTGGTGTAGGGATAACTTCCATGAGTATTGCTGCTCTCTGCACCACAACATGAAAGTGCAAGGTCATTACATTACAGTATGTCTTACCAAAATCTGGTACCGGATGATGAGATGGGGTTAAACAAGATATGAAATATATGGAAACAGAGGTCAGTCTGTGGAAAATTCTTCCAAACTTTTGATAGTCGATTTCTATCAATCCTTAGATAAAACAGAAGTTCTCTTCTGGCAGGAATGTGTTTTATAATGTAGCATGTAATAATCTAAATGTACCGTACAATTGCTTTTCCTTTTTGACAGGAATTAAGCACAAAAGAATGTATCAGAATCCCTTTGTTTGCAAGATACAAATCTGTAGCTATGCCACAAACAAGGAGGGCATCTGTGTGGGAAGTCACATGTTTTATGCATGCCAATTATCTACAATAAAACCAAAACTTGATCACCTGTGTCAGAGAAATGATTGGGTTAGTGTTGCCTTCTTGCTATACAAAATATTACAATATAATTACGCTATAAAGAGCTAATAACCTAGTTTGCAGTCAGAGATATAGGTAAAATATTATAGAGGTATGTCAGGTAGTTATTTAGCAAAAATATATTTTTTAATTTTTGTGAGATATCAGGAATTTTCATCCTAAATTGGGCTGATTTCTGGTTTCTTTTTTCTTCCTAAATAAATATTTATTCTTGAATCTAACTCATATATATATATATTTTTTCATTATATTTAGTATGTATATTTTATATATATTAAATATATATACATATATTTAAATAATCCCTCTCCCCTATTTGAAAACAGCTCTGATGAAATTTAAGGAAATTATCTGCTTTTGAGAACCACATGTATTTCCATATATTAAGCAAGCATATGCCTAATGCTATACAAAGGAAATTGTTGGGTAGATGAAGAAACAGTCCTTCCATTTTCCATCTTCTTATCATGGAATTATGTAAATAACTCCTAAACCTTCTGGTGGATTTCTCACTTTCAGACTTAACTCCTACATGAATCTCAAATGTTTGTATTACTTACCATGTTTTGACCCAGAAAATTATCATGGCCATATTAATATTTTAAATATCCTCGATATTTGGAGTTAGATGTATTTAACATATAGCTTGGGTTTTATTTCATTTGTTTATTTTTTTAAAGAATGTTTAAAAGCAATCTTGGTTTTAAGTTAGACAAAGTCCTGTTTCCCATCAGGGCACACAAATAAATATTTCTTTCTTTTTTTCTTTTTTGGTAC
>PVJS01017731.1:15681-35882 GCA_004027185.1 Glis glis
GAGAGAGAGAGAGAGAGAGACAGGGAGAGAGAGAGAGAGAGAGAGAGACAGGGAGAGAGAGAGAGAGAGCTGAGGCTAGCCGCGAACCCGGATCCTCCGGTCTCCGCCTCCCAAAGTACTGGGATTACAAGCGTGCGCCACCACGCCCAGCTCAGGGCACACAAATATTTCTCTTTCAAATTCCATTCTTAAGGGTGTGATAAAAATTTGTGGAGTAAATTTTTGTGAAATGGTGCATACTCCTACTGCTGATGGACTTTTGACTCTTCTCAAAGATCTTAAAGTCAATACCGAAATGGAAAATGGGTGCTATGCTGCCCATGTTTTATCAAGCAAATTGACAAGTTATGATTGTCAAATCTATTACTGGCAGTGCTGAAAAGAACATAATTTAATTTTCAGATCCCTTGATGTAGTTTGGTAAAAGTCTTATAAATATTATATAACAATTGGATCCAGAGAATATTAATCGTAAAATACCTAAGTATTAGTTCATTCCCAAGTGCTACTGGGAATTTAAATGACAAATAACTTACTATGTAGTTAACTTCAAATAACTAACTTCAAATAACTTACTATGTAGTTCAAAAGATTACAAAGTGTGTGTGTGTGTGTGTGTGTGTGTGTGTGTGTGTGTGTAAAACAATAAGAACAATTGTGAATAGATAATACTGTCAGGAATACTGTATACTTAATGAAGAAGCAAAAGTCTCCCAGTGTCTGGGGATAGAAAAGTAAAGTTCTTTTTATTTTTTTGAATTAGAAGAAATAAGCTTTAATAGCCTATTATACAAAATTGTGACTATAATAAAAACTGCATTGTATATTTCAAAATTGCTAAAATAGTAAATTTTAACTGTTTTCATTACAAAAAGTATGTATGGGATTTGATGGATTTGTTAATTAGCCTGATTAAATCATTTCACAATGTAAACACACATCAACACAGCACTTGCATAACATAAATATATATAATTATTTTCCCATTGAAAATAAAAATTAAAAAACAGAAAATGATAAAACATCCCAAATACAAACCATAACTTTTTGCATCTATTTCTTTTTGATTCTCCAGTAGGGGCCAAACTAGATACTTTGAGTTTGTCTTTGTCTTCTACTCTTTAGTAAACTATAGATTAAATTGGCTAGGTTAGTTCAAGTTAATGGAACTTTACCTCCTAAACATCTCTTTCGCCTTTTCAGCCCTTCTCTCCTTGTGACAGCAGGCTCTCTTCTTCTCTGGACTGGTTTAGAATTATCACCCTCCTCAAGAGTTTATATTACAAAGTAGATGTGATAATGTCTCTGCTATGCTAAATAGACATACAATAAATGCTAAGTTTATTTAATGTAATCTCCTTTGACACTATGAAACAGTGGATTCAAGCACTATTAATCCATTTTTAAGACATGGAAATTAAAGTTGAAAATACACCAGTGTCTTTCTCAAGGTCAAAAGTAAAGTTCTTAAGAGGTGGGAGTTTTGTGCTAAGTCATATAAGACATAATGGGCAAAGAGTACTTAAAGAACATACTTTGAAAGATTAAGTAAATTTAGTACAAGTTTCATCAATTTAAAATTCATCAATTTGAAATTATTGAATTTATTATCTGGGGGACTGATTATGAATAGAAAATGCAAAAAGAGAGACGTATTTAAGGGTGACTCAATTTGGCCTTCTTATACTTTAATCCAGGTTCAAGTTATTTCTTTTTTTTATGTTCATTTATTGGTGCATTTAGCCCTCCCTCCAATCCCACCCTATTCCCTCCCCCTTCCCTCCCTTTCATGCTCCGGATAGTGATTGAGTCTTATAGGTTTGTGTATGTACATCATGTGCTATAGTGTGTTTCCCTCCACCCCCCTCCTAACTCCCTCTGTTAGGTCACCTTCTTTGTTCATCTAAAGATTTCTTCTTCTTCCCCTCTAAGTCCCTTCTAAGTCCCATTCTATCTAGCTCCCACAGATTAGGGGGAACATCCGATTTTTTACTCTTAGTGACTTACTAGTATCATTTAGCATAATGCTTTCTAGTTCTCTCCATTTCCCTGCAAATGATGTGATTTTGTTCTTCTTTGTGACTGCGTACAAGTGACGTGCTAGCAAATACTCAGCAACCAGCTCTAGAGACAAAATTCCTGATTTGTGGTGTGGCCAATTCCCTTGGTATAAATACACAAAAATAATGTCTAGCTGCCAGCAGATGCAGAATTGCAGAGAGATGTGCACTTGCACATAAATGTTTAGAATTGCCACCATGCAAATACATTAAATGTAAATAAATATCAAGAACAAGAAAGAAAATATAAAATAATTAGGAAGAAGCACTGAGTTTTGATTTTCTTACCTATATTTTCATGTGATTTACTTAATTGTACCATGTACCATGTATTACCTAAATTTTTATGTGATTTTACTTAATTGTCTGGGCTACACAATTTAATTGCAATCATGACAGTGTTTAACAATCAGTTCACAAAATTTAACAATTGGCTTTTGTGGGCCTATATAAGCCAGTTCCAACATAATACTGCTTTAGGCCACATAATGGATTAAGCTTTATCCTAAATGCAGTGTGGAAAGCCATTAGGAGGCTTTAAGAAAGGGAGAGAATGTGTTATATTTTCATTTTCAGAAGCTCATTTGTGCAGCTGTGTGGCGAATGGGTTGGAAAGGGATGAGAGAGGAAATGCAGAGCCAATTAGAAGATTATTGGGTCTGCTCTCTGGAGGCACTGTGATCTCAGATGTAATATGGGCTTCAAAGGATAGAAAACATTCTCCTCTACTTCAGTGAAAGAATACTTATACAAGAAAGCCATAAGAAAAACGCAAAACAAAAATAGAAATGCAAAAAAAAATCAGAAAAACTAAGCGAATTTCCAGAGAATAGGTATTTTACCTAAGCACTGATATTTAGCCACAAACTGAGTCGCTCAGCTTGTCAGGTCAGATTCCAGAAAAACACAAGCCTAATTCTTTTATGAAAAAAAAATCTGAATTCTTCCTTATTTAGTTTGCTACATGCATATTGACTTTCTGCCTCTGTGCCTATTGTCCTGAAGTGAGATTTCTTTCCTTGGACACTTTAGCTGCTAAATGGCTTCCCAGGACTCAGCACGTTCCATGGGTACAAGCCATGATGTTACTCCTCTTTCAAAGGCTGATTCCTTCATATCATAACACTTTTATGGTGTTTCACAGTTGACATAACACTTCCATCTTCTTTATCTCATACTAATGGGTTATGTTGGGCACTCAGCACTTACATTCTCTAGGTATACTTCCTGACATTTGTGGGAATGTCAAAATTTAGAATCCTAAATAGTATAATATTTCAGTCATAAAATTCGAAGTACTAAAATTTTCCTACAAATACAGAGTGTGTGCTACATACAAAATAATTAAAGTATACCTTACTGATATTTAACTTACAGACTGAAGTGTGAAAACTTCCCAAGGGGTATGTGGTATTTTGATAGTTTCAGAAAAGACTTTGTGTAAGCTGAACTTCTGTATATACTTTTACCTAAAATTGTTTTACCTCAGAGCTCACTTCTAAAACAGATCTTTCCAACTTTCTTTTTCATGATTATTCTTCTTTCACTTAATAAAAGTATACCTTTTACCTATTCCTAATGTCATCGTGGTATATTTTCCTGAGGTTAAAATATGATCTAAATTAGTTGTCAATAAATCCTTGTACAAGTCCTATACTTTCCAATTGCCGAGTTTCAACAGAATTGAAGGAGATCCTGATTAAGTTGTTGGCTGATATAACATTAAAATAACTTTCACATGATAAATCACTAGGATATATAGCTTGGAAAGTGTTCAAAGAATTTTGTGTCAATATCATAATAACCTACTTCCATTTCCATCTATTTTTTATGTGGGCAACAATTTTTAGCACTCCCATCTATAAAAACAAAAATAGGAATAGAATGAAATGCTGAATGTGGCTCATCTAATAGCAAACGATGTCCATCCACAGAAATACATTTCATGTATCTTAATCCAATAATTTTTACTTCATTTTAATGGTAATTTATCAAAATTTATACTACAGTTATGTTGCTGCTATTGAATTCTACCATAAATTATAATAAAAATTCAACTCAAAACATTTTTTAAACAGAACTTTATGGTCCCGGGAAATTTACAAAAAACAAAAATTAAAGACATACATTTATATTGCAGAGAAACGTGATAGGGTGATCAATAATAGACTTTCAGACATAAAATATATGTTATTAAGATAAAAATTCTGTGGGGTAAGTGGAATGGAAATATGTGTTTAAGGAATAAAATTGATGTAAGTTTCTCTTAAAAAGAGCTTGTTCATGTATTTTTGTAATAGATAATGGTGGTTATTAAGTCACTATGATAAATAGAGTCTTTGGAACCAATTTAAGAATGATGTAATGATTTTATTTTAAATTGCCAATATTTATAGCATGCTAGAAATTGCATCACTTTCAAATATTTAAACTTATGACAGAAGATTTAACTTAAAAATGTGTGAGGGTGCACAAAAAGTTCTTTTAGGGCATTCATTAAAAAATTGTTGAAGACTTCTGCTTTTCACTATGGAACATTAGATTGAAAATCTTCATGTATTTTTGTCATCTCTATCCCTCAAACACCAGCCACTTTGTTTTCCTTCCCCAAAGCTACACACTCCTTTTTTAATTGTTCCAGGAAGGTTATTGTGTATACAGGTCAAGCAGAAAACAACAAACCATGTGGCTACTTGCCTGCTGAGCAATTAACAAGGCTCAGGCCCCAGCTAACTGGCTCATTTCTATACAACAGTCCCTTAGTACATGAGCCTCAATTTCATGCCTGAGTAAAATTACAAATCACCACACGTCATGGTCCTTCATGGTCACTTGCACAGGGCTGACACCATGAACATTAAATTTGTAAATACTATGGATCTACCGAAATTACCCATTTACAGATGAAGAAACTGATATTCCAAGAGGCTAAGTGCTGATAGAAGGCATATCAAGTCTTAAATCTATAATACTGAATTTATATTTTATATGTATATATACGTATTACATATATATCCACATATATATATAGCTACATATATCCATATATATCCACATATATACATTATATATCCACATAAAATGTGGATAAAATGTAGATATATATATCCATACATAAAATGTGGATATATATATATCCATACATAAAATGTGGATATATATATCCACATTATATATCCACATATACTCATATATATATATATACATATATATAATGTATATATACATTATATATACATATACTCATATGTATATGTGTATATATACATACACATATATACATTTATAGTTCCATGTGTGTATATATTTGTATTTATTTATTACATGTGTTTATTGACGTGTTTGTGTTGTTATATAACATAAGCCTGATCTCATATTACACTAGTGGGACTGTTGTATTTCACCATATTGTCACGTCAAAGACTATATTACATGCCTGATGCACAGAGAAAGGGCCCTTTGAGATGTGCTTTTGTGTACTGCAGGAAGAGAGAGAGATGGGGGGGCTAGAAGGCAACATTCTATGTGCACCCTGACAACTCCCAACTTTTTTTTAATCCTATAGATAGAAAGAGGATGTATTGGCAGAGGTTATGGAGTTGCTTTTCATGTGGATCTTTGTATAACAGTGGGGCACAGAGAAGTTGGTTAGGAGTTCCAGAAGACCAGATTTGAACCAGGGGAAAAAGAGTGGGCCTTCTCCACCTAGATATAAGAAAGGTCTTCATGGGAAGTTTTCTGCGTACAGACCTGAATTTGAAGATTTGAAGATTTGAAGATTCACCATTTGAAGATATAGTGCAGAATTTCTTCACCCTGACTGTAAATTATCATTAACTACAAGGCTTTAAAAAAACTGTCACATAGCCTCTGTTAAAAATAATTTATATCAAAATGTTTAGTTATGGGGCTCAGACATTTGTACTTTTAATAATTCACAGGTGATTCTAACATTCTGTCATAGTAGGAAACTTTTAACTTAGATAGAGAACAGGAGCAAGCAAAGAAAATAATAACTTTATATATATATGTGTCCACATGTGCAAGGAGCACCAAGGAAGGGAAGGAAAATAAGGACTTGAGGTCAGAAAGATAAGGGCAAGGTCGTGCAGGTAGGGCCTGTGAGGTCCTGGTAATAGGTTTATGTTTTAAGTACAATGGGAAGTCATTATATTATACCTATGAGGTCATGTGTTAAAAGGGGGAAAGTAGGATAGAAACAGAAAAGATTCCCACTCCTCTAAACTTATCAATGTAAAACAAAATGATACCCTCTCTATTTTTAAAATAACAAAGTCATATTGATCATCCAGTCTTTTGCAAATGAGTGGGCTGTTTCCATCAATTGAATCAGAAAGAAATGAAATATTAATCTACTGGTGAAGATGAGTCAGAAATCACTCTGAAAAAAAAATGGAATGACACTGTACCACTTGAGTGCTGTCGCACAAAAAATTCAAAATAAATATACAAAAATTCAAAATATATACATGCACACACACCTGCACTTTATAAGGAATATGTGTGCATATATTGAGGAACCTGTTTTTAAAATTCTTGTTGCTGAAATGCAAAGAAGGGCCTTCTCAGCTAATAGCTACTTAAAATTGTTTTTACTTGACATATTTTTAAACTACCTAATTTTTCCATCCCAGTGTATATCCTCTCCCTACTGTGGTATGCTGATTAGCCCTGTCTGTTTGAAAGAATACAGTAAAGAGCTATTTATCCTCAAGATAAAATATTTAGACAATTAAGGCCAAGATTTCTGAAAATACATAAACTTGAATTGAGCCTTTTTTGAGCACTTAAGAAAGAATAGCTTGTTAATCTACCATATATATAAATGCAGATCTCAAATTTGCTATGCTTTCATATTTTATTTTATTGCAGTGATTATAAAATGTTATAAAGAAGGATTTTGTTTCCTCTGTCATTAAAATGGAACATTCATAAAGTGCAATCATTCCATTGAGCTTCACGCAGCATACTGGAAGATCTATTCGAATTCCCACTATTACTTGAGGAAATGATTGTATTTTCCTGTGAAAAGGGGGGTGGGGTATTTATTTACTCTCCACTGCAAGTGACTCTGAGCTTTCTGTGCTACATGAGGCTGTACAAGTGCTGTTAGGCAGCATATTCCACTGGCCATAGTTTATCCAATACCAGAGGGAATGTTCAGGGGCTACCAACTGGGGCATTGAGAACCTCTCTCTGGAAGGATGCTCATGGTATTGTTGTTTCACTTTTCTCTCAACTTCTCCACAGGCAAATCCATGATGTAGAGCATGATATTTATAGTAAGATAGAATCTGAGTTTGAGTCTTGGCTTTGTTACTTGCCAGCTAACTGACAATAGATGAATAGACTGCTGCCTCCTTCTTGGACCCTCTGGGCTCCCTTGATTGCACAGTATAATTAACAACACTTGCCCTAATAAGGTTTCTTTGGTGATTGCCACTTTGTTTTGAACCTCACATTTAGTATACAACATGTTTTCTTTCAATTTAGCACAATATGCTCAATGATTTGACATACATTTTGGACACAAATTACAGAAACTATAAATGTTCATCAACTCAAAACTCTGCAATAACTTCCTATTTCAAAGCTATGTTAATGAGTTCATTCTCCCTAGATAAATTCATTAACACTAGATGGAAGGATTTCTACCATTAAGATTTAACTTATTTTAGCATAATAGCATTTCTTACTACACATTCCACCCTCCACTCTGATACATCTAGATAGTACTATTCTACTGCTTATAGTATTTGTGTGACCATGCATTACTTAGTCTATTTTTTGTTGCTATAACAAAAATACCTGAGACTGGGATATTTATAAAGAATAGAGGGTTATTTAATTCATGGTTCTAGAAGCTAGAAAGTACAAAAGCATGGTGCCAGCACCTGCTTAGTATCCTGTAAGTACCTCTCTGCTGCATTATATAACAGCAGAGAGCATCATATGATGAGACAGAGCAAGTTAACCAGAGAAAGCTTGCTTTTATAACAAAGCCACTCCTATGATAACCCATGGATCCATTCATATGGGCAGAGCCCTTGTGACCCAATTACCTCCCAAAGGTCCACCTCTCAACAATGCTGCACCTGGACCAAGTTTCCAACATATGAACTTTTGGAGGACACATTCAAACCAGAATAATGCCAATGATCTTTTTGTCTGCATGTCTGTGATACTGTTTCTCCAAACCTGGATTTATTCCATATAGTATTCAAATCTATGAAAATTCTACTTATCTTTCAAAGCCCAAATCAAATGATTATTCAATTAAGTTGTGCTAATTTCTCTAGTGAGAACTAATAGCTGTTTTCCATTCCTCTATTATAGAATATAATGAGGTCATTACATTATAGCTATTTATGTAATAGTGTTGTACATCATACTGCAAAATTCTTGAAGAAAGATTCGGCATAGGCCACCTTAAATCAATACTTTTTGATGGATTAAATTAGTATAAAAAGTCTTAAGTTATCAATGTTATTAAACTAACATTTACATATAAATCAGATCTCTTTTTCATTGCTAGTTCTTTCTTCACTTTATTTTTGTTTCATTAGCAAAGGATTAGTAATATTCTACCACCTCTTTTAGCACATTTTTTCTATTTGGGTTCCCAGAGCAAACATTTGGTATGAAGCAGCTTTCTACAATTTCAATATACTTTCCCAATTCAGGAATTCAGGGCACTTGTTCAAGTCCCAAGTGTTAGTGGCTCTAAAGTATCCTCCTTGAAATTCCTGAAATTTTGGTAAAAACCAAACACCTTCAATTTCTATATGTCTATCTCCCCATTCCATGGGAGTGGCTGAGGATGTAAACTTGAAACCTCATGCTCTGACCACCATCAATGAACAGATCTATTGCTAATATTATTTTGGACCTATTAAGACATAATTCACAAGCTTTTTGTAGGAAGGGAACATTTGATCCTAATGTTGTACCCTTCATAATGGTTCATCAATGTTAGAGAAAGGAAGATATCTTTTTGATTAAGACCATGTCACCTCTCTTCCTGGCCAAGAAACATCAACAGGAAATATCTTGCTAGTGTGAGATGGAAAATACAATCATCAATTTTAAGGAGCTGTGCGTACCAATGGAGCTTAGTGGTGTGTTGCCTGAATCGACTTCAGTAGCTGACAATTCCATTTGTGCCCTTTTCAGGAACACCTATTCAAGATATTTACAGCTCAGATATGCAGGTTGGTTCTGCTATTATATGCTCTATATATTCTTTTCAATCTTTTCTCTCCCATGTAAAAGTGTAAAAATAGATTTTTATTGAGGTTTCAGGGCATCTTTGGTGCCACAGTAGTTCAAGAAGAACCTTTTATTTTTTAAAATAAAATTGTAAATGTCCTAGGACTGTCATGTACAGGAGACTAAGCTCTTATGCTATTTAAAAATTTTATGTGATCATAAATCTGCTCCATAGTCAAGTTACGGTTTTATAATACATTGTAACCTTTTCCTTTCTCACTTCCTCCATTTTTTCCAAGGTGTACATGTGCATCTATACATTTTATTTGTTTAGAAAATCATGTTATTTTTAATTTGAAAAATATCCTGCTATTTATTTCATTCATCAATATTTGAATAAATTAAGAGAATAGCATTTTCATAATGAACAGTCATCAGAATATGAACTGGGATTCAAGAACACAATAATTGCTTGGAAAAAGCAGTACTTCCAAGTAGTCCTGTCTGGTGAGGTGTCCCTCACTCCTTGGTCATTTTACAATAAGTACATGAGATCAACAACAGATTGACACTAATATATCCAGGTTTAGCTTTAGATTAGAGTGACATTTCGCATATCCATATTTTATAGTGCCCTTTTTTGGTGGAAAAATATTTTTAAGTTGAAAACACTAAAAAGTTATAAAATGGCTTCTATGCTTCTGAACTGTAATAGGAGAACACTTTTTGTTTGTTATGGAGCATTTTGTCCAAAGAATTTCAATTATTTAAAGCCAATTGCTGCCATATAAATCCATTTAGCTTCCTAGGTAAGGAGTAACCAGTAAATAATATGGTACCTGTTTTCTAGCTGAGGACACACACAAACTGGAGTGGCATAATGCTCAACGACACATGATATATTTTAAAATAATATGTGTTTGTATATCTATGCTGCAAGATAGGCAAGATTAAATTTCCTGAATATTAAGCTCCAGTAGCATAATTTCTACAAAGAAAGATTTTATTACACATATAATTTATTCTCCAGGTCTGTAATGGGCATTTATCATTTTTTAGTTTGGTTTGCAAAAATCTATTGTTTGATTCTTGCAAACAGGGTCCCATTGTGCTAGATAAGCCAATGGTGGTGGATATTCCATTTCTGTGAACTTGGAAGCTAAGAAAAAGAATAAATGACTCAGAGTCTCACAAAGGGTTCCTTCCAATTGGGACTCAGAACCTTAAAGGAGAGCTGCCAGGATTTGGGGGAAGCTTAGAGATCATCCATGGTATTAATGATGGAGAATAAAGAACAACCACGAAGGCAGTGATGTTCCATAGCAGTGCCTTCAGCTTCTGTGGCATGCCTGGGGTTGGTTGTTGACTTGGTAGCCAAGAGTGGTCCTGGCTGACTCCTGAGTCTGGTGTTTTATCCTTCCCAAATGTTTGGATCCTTTTGAGCATTCTTGTTCCACTTAAGTTTGAGTTGGTTTCCGTTACATAAAAACCAGAACGCTGCCTGTATCTTTTTATAGAGCAGTAGCAGCAGCTGGCTCTAGTAATTGCATGTATGCTTCTTATGGAGGTATTTCCAGGTGCCGAATGGAAAGGCCCCAAATGTGACTTTAAACATTCCAGAAGTGGAATGGATTCCATTTTCATTCTAGGTCAATATATATAGGAGTGGGGTATAAAATATAAAAAATAAATCTGAAAGCAGACATAATTACAAGAAGCCATACTTGGATGATGTGAAATGAAAGGAACCCTGGGCTTAGATCCAAGGATCCTTCTATGACCGCTCACTTGGCCTGGTGACTTTCGGTGAGTTACTGTCTCTAAACAACTGCCCCTTCATCTGTACAAAATGGAAAATACCAGCTGCAAAGATGATTTCAAAAGGCTGTTAGAAGGAATAGAAAATAAATATAAGATAAGCAAATAAAAATGTGATTAAAGCTGGGCATGGTGGTATTCACCTGTGATCCCAAAGGGTGGCGGAGATAGGAAGATCATACTTGGGAGGCTGAGACAGGAGGATGGTAGATTTAAGGCCAACCTCAGCAACTAGCAAGGCTCTTGGCAACTTAGCAAGACCCTGTTTCCAAATAAGAAATAAAATAGGGTTGAAGGTATAGCTCAGAGGTGGAATGCCCCTGGGTTTAATCCCCAGTACCAAAAAAAAATGTGATTAAAGTAGCCTTATTATTATAATGATTTTCCAGGGTAATTCATAAAGCCATACTCTCTTAATACAGGTGTAAGGCTGAGCATGGTGGGAAAAGGTCCTGGGTTTGAATCTGTCAAATGAGCCTGGATTTGAATTTGGGTTTTAGTTTATTACCTGTGTGACCAGTGATAAGCAACTAAAATTCTCTGAGCATAAACATTCTACATAATAGAATACTATAAAATAGAAATAATATTAATTTCAAGAATGATATAAGGATGATTACAAATTTTAATAAAATCAGCCTATGTACTTAAATAATTGTGGATAAGTGAGTGGATGGGTGCTAAGTCTGCCATTTGTAAGCCATGTGACACAGAAGAGCTTATGCACCTCTCTGAATTCAGTTTGCTCCATATATAAAATGGATTCATAAAAGCAACTATCACATAAATTTTTTAGTGGATTAAATTACTTAATACTTTAAAAGCATTTAGGACATTGTCTGGAATGTAGCAAGCTATCAGTAACTATGAGCTATTAGGATTATTTTAGGCCACACATCCTGCACAATATTTGCTATTTATTAGACAATCAATGAATGATTATGTTTATGATTAGATTTTGCTTTCTTCATAGCCAAATAATCACAATATCCAATAAAAATTATTCCTGAGGTCAAGGAGATAAAGTAGAATATATGCAACCCTAGTTTATCTTGTCCTCTATCTGCTTAAGAAGACAGAGGTTTTTAAGTTCTTCCCACCTGCCAAGCATTTATTTGCCTCCACGAAGATTAACTTTGAAATTCAGTGGGTGCTATAGGAACCAGATTTTTTTTTTTTTTTTTGCGGTACTGGGGATTGAACCCATGGGCGTTCTACCTCTGTGCTACACCCCTGGCCCTATTTTTTTATACTTTATTTTGAAACCGGGTCTCACGAAGTTGTGGAGGGCCTCACTAGGTAGAGAGAGAGAGAGACAGAGAGCGCTGAGGCTGGCTGCGAACCCGGATCCTCTGGTCTCCGCCTCCCAAAGTACTGGGATTACAAGCATGCGCCACCACACCCGGCAAACCAGATATTTTAATTGCACTTGCTTTACCATGGGCACTGGAATTGCTTCCTCTGTCCCCCACACACCTCCATGCACATCAGCTTGGCAGTCTTATTTTTACTTACTCATTTTATTTTCCACTTATTCCATTTGGTGTGGAAACTTGTTTCTAGACTGTTCATTCCTGCCTGTTTCAGAATTTCCAGGGATGCTGCTGCTAGAAACTAACCATAGGTTTACCCTCAAGGTAATGTACTGGACCATCATACCCAGCCTCTACTTGTAAGCCATTGAGTGGAAGAGCCTGACAGGCTCTACTGAGAAAAAAGATCAAATACTAACAAGCTAAGTTAAGAGAAAAACCAGATGAGATGTTGTCCAGGGTACCAATCTAGCAAGGCCTCTAAAACATTGCTTGAGACATGATAAGATGGAGCAAAATATAGAAGAAATTGTTCTAGGATCTGTATGTGTTTTGAAGCCATACTATGATGAACAATAATCAAAACATCAACAAATATGTCTAGACCATCAACCATTCATAAGTGGCCACATAGTAATCAAACAGACACGTGATAAACAAGACATTTAGTTAAAATAAATTTGTACCAGCTAACTAATGCATTTATTAAAATAATGTTGCCTGTTTTAAGAGGTGTCCTTCAAGGGACATGAATCATAATGTTTTAGTAGTAAAATATGGCTACCAAATGGCCTTGTAAAAGAGGTAATTCTGAATAGTTGCAGAAGTCTTATTTGATCAGAGTATGCAAACTTGGGGCCATAGTTAAATCACAGTGATATACATATATTTCCCTGGGCCTTGGTTTGCTTTTCAGTGATAAAAATACTCAAGGTGGGTTTAAAGTAAAGATGTACAAAAATATGGCTAAAAACAAAGAAAAATGCAAATGAGTGAACAAAGAAAAATGGTAGAATGAATTTATATGCATAATAAATGTCAAGCCAGATGTCAGATTCTGGGTTTTCCCAGAAATGTATGGGGTCATCATTTTCTTTAATAGTTAGATGAAAATGACTTTCTCCCCATTCCATATTCATTGGAGAACCATGTGGGGTGAAAGTTTTCACCTCCCTTCCCTGTCTCCAATGACTCCCTTGGTAACCTTGCATTCTGGTCTCCTCCCTCTGCTGAATCTGGGGTCTCAACCAAGTCTCACCTCTGTGGACAGTTTCCTCACTCTGCCCAAAGCCATTCCAAAAGTAAAACATAGACCTTTTAGCTGTTACTATCTTGTTTAATTTTTTTTCATTATAGTAGTTGAAAAGCAAGATCTTATTTTAATCAGAATTCATTTTAATATCAGCAGTCATTTTTTTCCTACATTGTTTTCTGCTTGTGTTTCCATTTTTAGTTGTCTGGTCTTTGCTTCTTCTTCTATAGGACTTTTTTGCTCTTATACTATTATCTTACATTTCCTTACAAATTAAGTATGGTATTAATATTTTGTCATTATGTGTGCAATTTGCTTTTATTTTATGTGTGGTGTATATAACATATAAAAGGCTTATTTTTCAGTAGTTGTATCTATCACTTTTTATTGATTGATTTTCCTTTATTTTGAAAATATTTGCCATCTAAAGATCAGATAAAATATTAACAATTTTTGTTTTCATCCTAAAATATAGATTCTATATAATAAATGAATAAAACAAAAAGACACAAAATACAACATAAAACTTGTGTGAAGTTTCTTTTTGCAGAGATAGTAGATGTCAATGTATTTTATATATACATATATCTTTTTTATTATTTATTTATTTATTTATTTATTTATTGGTACTTGGGGCTGATCCCAGGGTCATTGTACCTATGAGCTACACTTCCAGTCCTTTTTATTTTTGGTTTTGAAATAGGGTCTCCCTATGTTGCTGAGAATCTTGCTAAGTTGCTGGGTCTGCTCTAAAA
This sequence comes from Glis glis, assembly GCA_004027185.1. NCBI lineage: Eukaryota > Metazoa > Chordata > Mammalia > Rodentia > Gliridae > Glis > Glis glis. The sequence continues at coordinate 30,110 of PVJS01017731.1, forward strand.
CTTGCAATCTTCCTGTCTCAGCATCCCAAACACTGGGATTACAGGCATGTGCCACACACCCAGCCATATTTCATATTCTTAAAATAAAATTATAATCATAACTAACATGTTTTATATTCTTGGTTTATTTAATATATTATCATAATCATTTTCTTTTTCTGCAAGCTTGATAATAGGTTTATTTTTATAGAATGCATTAGTTTGATTTTATTAACTATACTCCCCAGTGTTTCTCAGTATTATTACAAATGCTTTTAAATAAAATTATTGCTGTTACCTAACATTTAGCTGCTGCACAGAGCTGTCCATGCCAAGAGCAGTCTGTCAATAATCAATACCTGTAATGTGAAGCTTTAGTTCTTATGATTCAAGATTTGGTGGTAGTGTAGGCATCCTTTGTTATTCGAATCCAATTTTTGTTGAAAATGTATTACATAGCAAATTGGGGAAAGTAAAATTCTTGTATTCTGCATTTTAAATGGTAGATATAAAAATACATTCTGATTTTCTAAAATATGCTCAAACACTCTTAAATACTACACAGACTATTAATTTACCAAAATTTTCCATATAATATAAATTATGTAAAATACCAATTGTGCATTTACTTAGTGTTTAATGAACTCAATACAGATAGGGTTCAAGTGTAGCACACAGTATCTGCTTTAAATTATATTTCTTTTCTATAATGCACCAAATGGCTAATCATGTAAATATAAAAAATAATAAAGAAGTAAGCAAATACAAATAAAACTTAACACAATAAAATAAAACTATCAGGCAATTAAAAAGAATTACCATTTGAAGAGTTACCTGAGTGAAGTTCAGTGGCAGCAGAAATGAGAAGGGAGAGGTAGGTAGCTAATCACTGCTGCTATTCAGGGAGGGGTATGTATCAGTGAGGTAAGGAAAGAATACACATCCAAATTCAAGGAACTGGTGGACTTTGTCTCATTTAAAAAGTGGAAAATAAAAAAATTGGATGCTAAAAACCATCCTTTGAAGCTATAGGGAACACATGGGGAAGAAAAGCACTCACATAGGAAACTTCTGCTTCTGGTCATAATGAAACAAGGGAGACCAGATTTACTCTCCCTGCTTTAAAAACTAGAAAACTAACAGAATATGTAACACAGCAGGAATCAGACTAGAAAATAGCTGACATACAACTTTGATTCCTGAGAAGAGAGAAACAAATGATGTGATTCCCACAATTGCATGGGCTTTCTGACTGCCACCAGTAATTAAGGCTGCTGCAGAGAACAGGAGAAAACAGAAAAGCCCAGCAAAAAAACTTGAGACAGATGAGAGTGTGAGGAGGCCAAGATTGCTAAAAATTGTTTAATGAGCCGGGCATGGTGGCGCACACTTATAATCCCAGTACTTTGGAAGGTGGAGACCAGAGGATCCGGGTTTGCAGCCAGCCTCAGCTCTCTCTCTCTCTGTCTCTCTCTCTCTCTGTCTCTCTGTCTCTGTCTCTCTGTCTCTCTGTCTCTCTCTCTCTCTACATAGTGAGGCCCTCCGCAACTTCGTGAGACCCGGTTTCAAAATAAAGTATAAAAAAAATAGGGCCGGGGGTGTAACGCGGAGGTAGAACGCCCCTGGGTTCAATCCCCGGTACCGCAAAAAAAAAAAAAATTGTTTAATGAATGTCAGGATATTCAACCTGTACTTTTAAAGATTGATATGTGAATGAACAAGACTGTTTCATTCTCAGCCATTTTGATGATTGTAAAAGAGAAACATATTAACACACTTAATTTAAAAATGAAGGTAGTTTTTATGGCAGAAATAATTGATATTGGCTTTACCAATAAAATTGTTTTCCATAAATTACATAAACTGAATTTGAAGTCCCAAAGATTTTTTTAACAGTTTGATTAAATTCCATAATTCACAAACCATAAAAGTTACCCATTTATTTTTTATTTATTTATTGGTACTGGGGATTGAACCCAAGGGCATTCTACCTCCAAGCTACACCCCATCTCTATTTTACTTCTTTCTTTTGAAGCAGTCTCCCTAGATTACTGAAAGTCTCACTATATTGCTGAGGCTAGTTTCAAATCTGTGATCCTTCTGTCTCAGCCTCTCAAATACTGGGATTACAGGGAGGCACCAATACACCCAGCTAAAATTTACCCATTTAAAGTACATAGTCTGGTGGTTTTTAGTATATGGAAGGAATTATATAACCAACAATGCAATCTAACTTCAGAATATTTTTATCACCCCCAAAACTAATTCTATACCCATTAGCAGTCACTGCCCTTCCTGCTCCGCTTGTTTCCTATCTCTGTAGATTTGTCTATTATGGTCATGTGAGATAAATGGAATCATGCCATAAGTGACTTTTTTAAAGCTGACTTCTTTCACCTAACACATTTTCAGGGTTCATCCATGTGTAGCATATATTAGTACTTCATTTTTTGTTGTTGAATATTTTATTATGTAGATATTTATTTTATTTTTACCATCTGTGATATTATAATAATATGTTTATTTATCCATTCATCAGCTTATGGAGCTACAATGTTTCTATGAATATATGTCATACATGTGATAAAAATAGGCATTTCATTTAAAAATTGCATTATCAGTGAAGATTTTACCATTATAAAAATTTTATTTTCTCAGCTGGGCGTGGTGGCGCACACTTGTAATCCCAGTACTTGGGAGGCGAAGACCGGAGGATCCGGGTTCGCGGCCAGCCTCAGCTACTTAGTGAAGCCCTCCTCAACTTCGTGAGACCCAGTTTCAAAATAAAGGATAAAAAATAGGGCCGGGGGTGTAGCTCAGAGGTAGAATGCCCCTGGGTTCAATCCCCGGTACCGCAAAAAAAAAAAAATTATTTTCTCAATCATTTTTATATTTTAGCTAAATAAGTTGACTCCAAATGAAAGAGTACTATTATAATTAATAAACAGTTGATAAATCTTTATGAAATGTATTTGTTGTACTTCCCAGATACTAGGAAAATAAATAACTCTACTGATTGGGTAGCAAATATCTTTATAAGTCAGGTAGTTTCATATATTATGTCCAAAATGGATGAAGAAGGATATAACTTAATTATCAATTTATAAATCATTAAATATAATTTTGATGATAGGTTACTTCACATTTATTGCCATATAATTCAGGATAAGTTCAAACAAATGACCCATACTGAGTAATAAAACTCCCTTTCATCCCAACTCAGGACAAGGTTTTTAGTATCTACATTTACATAAAAAAAGATTTTAGTATCTGCATTTATAAAAAAGCAATATAAGAATAGAATTGATTCTAAAAGTGTTCTCATTCAAACATTCATCAATATCAATAACACTTATCTATAATGTGAAATATATATTTCACTAAAATATATATTTCTAATAACTATATACTTTATATTTTTATTATTAATCAAATTTTATGTTATTTGGATTTTTTCTTTTTTTTTAGAACTGGGGATTGAACCCAGGGGCAATCTACCTCCGAGCTACACCCCAGCCCTATTTTTTATTCTTTATTTTGAAACAGGGTCTCACTAAGTTGCAGAGGGCCTCACTAAGTAGCTGAAGCTGGGCGCGAACCTGGGATCCTCCTGTCTCAGCCTCCCAAGTACTGGGATTACAAGCATGCGCCAGGCTCTATTTGTATCTTTTCTGATCATTGTGTATGAATAAATGTGATAAAATGATGTAGAAATAAAAGCAATGTAATATTTAAAGCCTATATTCAGAAACAAATTTAAAAAATTCTGAATCAAACATTTTAAAAAATTATTTTATTAGTGCATTGCAATTATACATCATAGTGAGGTTCAATGTGATAAATCATACATGCACACAGCTCTTGGAGTAGTTCCTTCCACATCCCACCCTCTTCCCCTCCCCCCTCCCCACACATGTTAATGAAATTTGTAGTAATACCTTCACATATTGCCGTAGTATTATTTGAATTGTTTCCTTATTCAATCCTTCCTCTTGCCCTAATTCCCTCTCCCAATCCCCTTTCCACTATTACTCTACAAGTCTATCTCCGCAATATTTAAAGAAAAGTTGTGTTTTTTTTAGTTAGTTGTTGCAGAGAATTATGAAAGGGGGATTGGTAAAAACTTTAAAGAATAGTAATGTTATAACAAACTTACATGGGGGAAAGTAAAATGGAAATATAAGCTCAAAGAGAAAGAAAATTACGTAAAATTTCTGACTCAGAAGAGCTTCTATTTTTAAATGGATAATGTTCTAAGGAATTTAGATTTGATTTATCCTACTCTATTTGAATGCTATTGGATACAATTTGAAGGGGGTGCAACAATTTTATTTTAAAATGTCAATATTTCCCAAACACTAGAAATTATATTTCTTGCAATAGACTATTAGTGACAAAGTATTTTAAGTTAATTAGAAGTGCATTAGTGGGTAATTTTCCATTGTTCTTTTAGGGGTTATTTGAGCAAAAAGCCCTAATGATGATTGATGTAAACTACACAGTAAATACTTAATGTGTTTAATCTATGTTTTCCCCATAAATATCCTTCAAAATTAAAAAAATCTATCCAGTTTTTTCATATATGTTAATAAAACAGTAGACAACTGTTTTTCTGAATCATTTGAAATTCTATTAATACATGCATTTTAAATCAACTTCCTCAGTGTCAGTTATTTGTTCTGATTATAATAGAAATACATGGCTATTGAAGAAAATTTGCAAATGTTCCAAAGAAAAATAATAAAAATGATCCCTAATCTCATGGTCAACGAACAGGCACTTTTAATTGTGTATTGTGTATATTTGTGTGTGGTGTGTTTACAACCATGCTTTTTATAGGCTATGACCTACTTTAAATATGGCCTGTTGTTTTCTGGGTTTTTTTTCCTTAACATCATTTTTTTTTACTTTTTTTTTTTTTTTTTGCAGTACCGGGGATGGAACCCAGGGGTGTTCTACCTCCGAGCTACATCCCCGGCCCTATTTTCTATACTTTATTTTGAAACTGGGTCTCACGAAGTTGCGGAGGCCTCACTAAGTAGCTGAGGCTGGCAGAGAACCCGGATCATCCTGTTTCTGCCTCCCAAGTACTAGGATTACAAGCGTGCGCCACCATGCCCGGCTCCTTAACATCATTTTAATGAACTTTTAAAAAATCATTAGATATTCTATAAGACACCTTTAAATTTAAGTTCAATTTTTAAAATTCATTATAAGAAAGTTAAAATTACAAGACTTCTCTGAAGCAGGTTCCTTCAAGCTTAGTTATATTAGAAAAACACTGTCATTAAAATGGCCAGTGGATGAATGTTTAAATTTAAGATGACATAGTGTCCCATCACTAATCCATTTATGGTTGTTCTCAAGTTTTACAAAAGTCATATTTAAGCATTGCTTATTTTTAGAATTCAAAATGAAATTATCCTTTGACTTCACTGCAAGTAAGAGATTTAAAGTGTATTTACTAACCTCTAAGTTTTTCAATAAAGTCATTGTGTTGTGCTGATAATTTTTTCTGTTGCCTTGACCACAAAGATCAAATTGGCTTAAAATAAAATTCTTGGCTGTGAACTTTGTCAATCAAATTCTGACTTTTCTGAATAGTTTCTACACAATAGTATTTAGACATATAGTTACAAAGGAAAAAATCCTAGTCTTGGTAAATGGATTTTTTTGTTTTAGTGTGTGTGTGTGTGTGTGTGTGTGTGTGTGTGTGTGTGTGTGTGTGTGTGTGTTACTGGGGATTGAACTGAGAGGCATTCTACCTTCGAGCTACCCCAAAATCCCAGCTGCC
>PVJS01017732.1:0-35774 GCA_004027185.1 Glis glis
CTCTTCTTTCGTGAAGTGTCTATTCATTTCAGTTGCCCACTTCTTGATCGGATTGTTTGTTTTCTTAGTGTAAAGTCTTTTAAGTTCTTTGTATATCCTAGATATTAGACCTCTGTCAGAGGGATAGCTTGCAAAGATCTTTTCCCATTCCGTAGGCTTTCTCTTTAAGCTCTTGATGGTTTCCTTTGATGAGCAGAAGTCTTGGTCAAAGGTCCTCAGTCCTAAAGGGCCAGACTGGATTCCCAGAACTACAAGCTGGGAGGGCCTGTCTCACTAAAACCTTAACAGATGCAAATGCTGGCAAGGTTTTAATTTTTAGAGTTTTATTGGACCTCCCTTTACAAAGTTCTGTAAGCACTTTTCAGAGAGTAGTTTTGCAGAACTTGCCTGTGTTATTAACGAGGAAAGGAGAACACATGTAAATTATTTCTATTCTCAGTTCTTCAAATTTCATAATAGCTGTTCAACCCTAATGATTTTAGAGAAAATGCTCAATTATTTTGTCAGGAACAAAGTCGGAACTTTTGTGACTAATACCACTTAAACATGAATGACTCTAAATTGCAACCGCACACTGTTATTTAGACACCAAGATAAATGCGCTGCCATAGACACCGTTGTGTTTGAGTCTCATCCAACAAGAAGTACTATACTGGACTTTCTACTTTCTTTCACTTTCCATATGTTTCTAGCTCCAGAACTTCAATATTTCTCCTATTAGATAGAAAAAGTAGAACATGTTCTCTCTCCTAATGTCATCCCTGTTTGACTGCCTCTTATCCCTGGTGCCAGTAACCTCTTAGATGTGGCAAACACAGTTAAAGAGGTATAGTGTTTAATTAAAATTTGGTCACTAAAGTAAACAGGCTTATTAACCACTTTTTATATCTTTTTTGGTACATTGTAATCATATATCTTGATGCAGTTCAGGCATACACGCACACAGCACACATTGAACCCTCTCCCAGTTCCCCACTCTCTCTCTCTCCCCACCTTCCCGTGTTCAACACAGTAATTGGCTTTGATAAGTTTGTGTATGCACATCATCTCCATTGAAGTGTTTCCTTCTTCAAGTCTTCCTTCCCACTTCCATCTCCCTCAGTTAGGTCCTCTCCTTCACTCCATTAAGGTTTCTCCTGTGTCTGGTGTCCCAATTTCTCCCTAGCTTCCACATATGAGGGCAAACATCTGACCCTTCAGTTTCTGTGACTGACTAAACTCACTTAGCATAATATTCTCCAGGTCCATCCTTTTCCTGCAAATGACATAATCTTGTTCTTTTTATGGCTGAGTAGAATTCCATTGTGAATATATCCCATAATTTTGTAACCCATCCAACTGTTGATGGACATCTTTGCTGGCTCCATAGTTTGGCAATTATTAATTGTGCAGCTATAAACATTGATATGCATGCATTACTATGGTACTCTGGCTTTAATTCTTTTGGTTAGTCACCATTACCAAGTGTTTAGAAGTTTGGCTTTGAAGAAACAATAGCTGCTGGCTTAAAGGCTCTCACTACATTATTCCATCCAATATGGACAACAATATTGAAACACTTGTTATTTTCTAACATACTGATTCAGAGGTAGTTGGCAGGTTTTAACTCAAGCTCTAAAACTTTCTAGTTGTTTAGCAAGTGTATAAAACTAGAGGAAAGAATGCTTACAGAAGTTCTCACAAGCATCTCTCTCTTTCACTCTGGTAAAGATCTTTGTATAATTATTATGTAAATATAATTTCTCATCAGAGGTACTACTGATCAGTGTGTCTAATAAGTAATCTCTTTGAGTCAGATAAAAGGCTTACCATGACCCCTCTCCCATGACCTTTCCCTACCTATCCATTTTCTCACAAAATGATAATGACATATCATGACACATAAAAGTATATCCCTTTGGCTTATCATTGCCAGATTTAGTGAATAAAAATACAGAACACAGTATATCCTATTTAGTATTTGAGATATTTTTTACTAAAAATATACATTTCTCCTTCTATTTCAAATGTGACTGGTTGTGTTGGATGCAATCTGGCAATTTCTCTCAGGTTCTATGTCTATCATTAAAGGACAAGAGAAATCATGAGAACAGTGTGGACACTAGAAAGAGGATCCCATGTGAGAAGATCCTGTAAAGATGGCCTTGACTTGAAGATGATGGTTCATATGGAATGGAGAGATTCCCAAAGCATTTTCTAAGGGAAACTGAGATGACATCCTGATACATCTACTCAGAGATAATTGATATGAGAGAAGGTAAAGGCAATTCAAAGACTTAGTCTTGATAAATATGAAACCATGAGGTGTTTTTCTGAGATAGGGAAGACAGAGAGAGAGACATCCTGTTGAAATGTGGTTCAATATGATTTTGAGTATTTTAAATTTTTTATGGTTTATTTGCCCCTAGGATACCAAATTGGTCTATTGGTATTTTAACAAATTGTATTAAATACTGATCCTATATTTGTGGAGTTTTCAATAAAATATAAATTACTCCTAGGTATTTTATTGGTGTTGAGGTTATTGTGAATGGAATTGTTCTCTGTATTTCTTTCTCAGTGGATTCACGGTTGACATATAGGAAAGATACTAATTTTTTAGGTTGATTTTGTATCCTGCTACCTTGTTGAATGTGTTAATCAGCTCTAGTAGTCTTTTGGTTGAATTTTTTGGGTCTTCTAGATATAAGATCATATCATCTGCAAATAAAGATACTTTTAATTCTTCTTTTCCTATTTGAATTCCTTTGATATCCTTCTCCTGTCTTATTGCTCTAGCAAGAGTCTCAAGGACTATATTGAAAAGGAGTGGTGATAGTGATAAGGGCATCCTTATCATTTTCCTGATTTTAAAGGGAATTTCCATAGTTTTTCCCCATTTAATATGATATTGGATTTGGGTTTATTGTATATTTCCTTAATGATGTTGAGGTACATTTATTCTATTCAGATTTTCTGCAGTGTTTTTATCATGAATGGGTGTTGGATTTTGTCAAATATTTTTTCAGCATCTATTGAAATGATCATGTGATTTTTTTTCCTTAGTTCGATTTATGTGGTGAATAACATGTATTGATTTCACTATGCTGAACCAGCCTTGCCTTCCTGGAATGAAGCCAACTTGGTCATGGTATATAATTTTCTTGATTTGGTTTTGAATGTGAATGGCTAATATTTTGTTTAGGATTTTTGCATCTATGTTCATCAATGATATTGGTCTATAATTTTCTTTTCTTGAGTCTTTATTTAGTTTTGGTATTAATGTGATACTGGCCTTATAGAAGAAGTTTGGAAGGATTCCATTTATTTTGATTTCATGAAATAACTTGTGAGGTATTGGGTTTAATTCTTCTGTAAATGTTTTGTAGAATACAGCTGGAAATCTGTCTGTACCTGAACTGTTCTTTGATGGTAGACTTTTTATTGCTGTTTCTATCTCTTTGTTATTGGTCTGTTTAGGTTTTCTATATTCTCTTGGTTCAATTTAGGTAGGTTGTATGTGTCTAGGAATCTGTTGATTTCTTCCATGTTTTCCAGTTTATTGCAATATAAATTTTTGAAATATTTTCTAATGATCCTCTGAATTTCCCTACTGTCTGTGGTGATGTTACCTTTCTAATTTCTGATTTTAATAATGTGGATTGATTCTCTCTTTCTTTTGGTTGGGTTGCCTAGGGGTTTGTCAATGTTGTTGATCTTTTTAAAGAAGCAGCTTTTTGTTTTGTTGATCCTTTGTATTGTTTTCTTAATTCTCTCTTCATTGATTTCTGCTCTGATTTTTAATTATCTCCTGCCTTCTACTGGCTTTGGGATTAGACTGTTCCTGTTTTTCTAGGTCCATGATATGTGTCATTAGGTTGTTTGTTTGGTGACTCTCTGTGAAAATTATAAAACACTAAAGAAAGAAATTGAAGAAGATCTTAGAAGATGGAAAGATCTCCCTTGCTCTTGGATAGGCAGAATAAATATCTTAAAAATGGCCATTCTACCAAAAGTGACCTACAGAGTCAATGAAATCCCTATCAAAATACCAATGTCATTCTTCATGTAACTTGAAAAATCAGTCATAAACTTCATATGGAGAAACAAAAGACCCAGAATAGCTAAAGCAATTCTCAGCAATAAGAACCATGCAGGAGGCATCACAATTCCTGACTTCAAATTATACTACAGAGCTATAGTAATAAAAAACAGCATGGTGTTGGCACAAAAACAGACATATAGACCAATGGAACAAAATAGAAGGTACAGAAACAAATCCACAAACTTATAGCCAATTGATTTTCCACAAAAGTGCCAGACAGACACATACATTGGAGAAAAGACAGCCTTTTCAATAAATGGTTTTGGGAAAACTGGTTATGCATTTGTAGAAAAAAGGAACTAAATCCTTACCTCTCACCCTGCACAGGAGTCAACTCGAGATGGATCAAAGACATGGAAGTTAGACCAGAGACTGTGAAGCTACTAGAGGAGAGCAGAGGCACAACACTCCAACATACAGGCACAGGTAGAAAGTTCCTCAACAAGATCTCAGAAGCTCAGGAAATTAAAACAAGAATTAATACGAGGGATGACATTAAACTAAAAAGTTTTTTCACATCAAAGGAAACCATCAAAAGTCTAAAGAAAAAGCCTACAGAATGGGAGAGGAACTTTGCCAAGTATCCCTCTGATAGAGGACTAATATCTGGAATATTCAAAGAACTTAAAAGACTTTACAGTAAAAAAAAAATACCCAATCAAGAATTGGGCAACTGAATTGAATAGACACTTCACTAAAGAAGAAATACAAATGGCCAATAGATACATGAAAAAATGGTCAACATCATTAGCAATCAGGGAGATGCAAATCAAAACTACACTGAGATTCCATCAAACCCCAATCAGAATGGCAATCATCAAGAAGTCAAATAATAATCCATGTTGACGAGGATGTGGGGAAATAGGAACTCTTCTACACAGTTGGTGGAATTGCAAACTAGTTCAGCCACTATGGAGATCAGTTGGAGATCCCTCAGAAAGCTGGGAATGGATCCACCTTATAATCCAGCTATACCACTCCTGGGTATCTTTCCAAAGGGAATGAAATCAAAGAACTACAGTAATATATGAATACCCATGTTTATAGCAGCACAATTCACAATAGCCAAATTGTGGAACCAAAGTAGGTGTCCATCAACAGATGAATGGATTACAAAACTATGGGAAACACACACAATGGAATTCTACTCAGCAATAAAGAAGAACAAAATAATGTCATTTGCAAGAAAATGGAAGGATCTGGAGAATATTATGTTAAGTGAGATTAGCCAACCACAGAAAGTGAAGGGACATATGTTTTATCTAATATGCACAAGCAAGGGAGTATAGGGATACCAGAGGGACTCCAGATAATGGAGGAGAAACCTCAGTGGAGCCAGGGAGGTAGACTAAGGGAAGAGGAGAGGGAAGACTGAGATTCAGCAATGGAAAATCTACCATTGACTATGTGTGCATATGTGAATATACCAACATCAACTGCAGTACTCTGTATTGGGAAGGGGGGAAATGGGGAGGCGGGGGAGGCAACAGTGCTGAGTGCATGTAAGCCATTCATGATCTACATTATGATGTGAAATTATAATGCACAAATAAAGGCACATTAATAAAAATATATAAATGACTCATCCACAGTGGGATTTTTATACAACATGTTGGAAGTTAGCCCTCTTGCCAAAAGGATAAGGGGCTTCTCATGGAAAGTGGAAGGATTTCATTCATAGAAGATGGGTAATCGATGGATAATTCATGCTTTGCTTTACCTTGGCAGCTATTGACCTTGGGAGTTCCTGGAGTTGAAAAGAGAGGATCAGAGATACACAACAATATAGAAAGAGAAACAGGTGAGGTGCAGAGATGTGACAGGTAGAAACAAGAATCAGGGAGTCTTTTAGGCTGTCTATAGGAGGGGAAACCATGAGACTTGTCCTGAAAAAAGAAGGAGGTCTGTCAAGAACTATAAAGACACTCTAGGTCCTCAGATGTGGAGCAGTGTGAGGCACACTCAGGACTGATGTTAGAAGGAGCAGAGCGAGTCAGCGTGTAGAATGGGTGGCAAAGGCCAGAGGGACTCTGCTCCTAGCTCTTGTGCTAACACCAAGCAGGCACATGAGTGGAAACTGCAAAGCACTTAACCTCTGTGTCCAAAATCCTAGGCTGAAATTGTCATCCCCAAGGCGACCTACTGGGAGGCGATGAGGGCCTGAAGGTGGAACCTTCATGAATAAGATGAGTCCCCAGAGAAAAGGGACCTGGAGGGTTCTTCATCTTTCCTTTCCCCACATCAGGGTACTATGAGAAGTCAGCTATCTGCAGCCAGAAGCCTGCCCTCATCTGACCCTGACAGTGCTGCCACCCAAATCTCAGGCTTCCACTCTCCAGGACTCTGAGAAATACATTTCGAGGTTTTTGTTTGTCTGCTTGTTTTCTTCATTTTTAGTTGGGGTTCCCCTTTGTTTCCCAGGTCGGCCATGAAACCGCAGGCCCCATCAGTCCCCCTTCCTCAGCCTCCTGAGTAGCTGGGACCACAGGCACACACCACTCTGCCTGGATAATTTCTGTTTTTTATAAGCCCTGCAGTTTATGATATTTTGTTAAAGCAGCCCAAACTAAATGAGATAGAGACCTGCATAGCACATGTCTAACATTGATGTAAATCAAGCCAATATGCTGATAAATAAAATATGTTCTACTACTTGTTCATCAGAAACACGTTCATGGTGACAAAATTGAATAATGTCTGCTAAACTACTATTTTTAAAAATGAATATAGATAAAATCTAAAAAGAGGACTTCATTATTGCTTATGCTTGGATCTTGCAATGAACTGACAATGATTAAATGAGTATTAATTAAAATAAGGACATTGATAAATCATATGACCTTATCCCACAAGATTTATTTTCTTGTCTTTATTTCAACAAACTCACCAAGTATGTAATTGTAGCCAAAACGTTCACATAATTTCTGTGATATTGTCAGTAATGATCTAAAAATTTTTGTAAATTAAGTGTAATAATATTGAAAGTGAAAAGAATCCCATAAAAATAAGTTTCAAAACTAATGCACAGAATGTACATATGCAAATATACCAAAGTCAACTACTATGCTGAGCATGAGAAAGAGGAAGGGGGAGCAAATGGGGGTGGGAATTAGGGGAGGGCTAATTGACCATGGTGTGTATGTATACTTCTACCATCCTGAAACCCATCAAGTTGTATGATTACAATGCACCAATTAAAAAAAAGAAACTTCAACAGTTAAAAAAAGAAAAGAGACCCAGTTTCAAAATAAAAAAAAATAAATAAATAGGGGGGTGTAGCTGAGAGGTAGAATGACCCTGGGTTCAATCCTCAGTACCACAAAAACAAACAAACAAAAAAAAACCACACAACTCATGCATAGTTTTTAATTCATATTTCTTCCAAAATCAAACTAAAAATAAAAGGCAAGCTTTGGTTGTAAGTTAAAAAGGGGACTCAATAAATGCTTCTAACTCAAACAGCAAACAAAAACTAGAAAATAAATATAAAAACATTTGTGAAGACCCTGGAATTAGGCAATGAAGTAGCGATCCTGGACAGAGGAGACAGCAGCAGGGCCACCCTCATCTTGCCCAGCTGACTACAGGAGAGTTTCTGGGCTGTGCATGCTGAGAGGCACGATACAGACCTTGGCAAGACACATGACTGAGGAGCCTGGGGGAGCCACGAAGGTGAGTTCTCCATAGGCAGGAGCCTCAGTCATCTAAAGAGGGCACTCTCTTTACTCAGTACAAAGGTGAAAAAAACTACAGATGCCCCTTGACTTTTGAGGGGGTTATGTCCTGATAAAAACCATCAGGAAGGGAAAATATGGTAAGTCAAAAATGCATCTAACACACCTAAGCTACTGACAGCAACCACTGAACTGCACAGTGCACTGCAGTGACAGCGGTTGTCCCTTGTGATCCTGTGGCTGATGGAGACATCTTTATTCGGGGACCCTGTGTGCATGAAGCCCAATGAAGACCTATGCAAGAGGATACAGGATACAGGTTACAGGCTCCGTGCTCATGCCTGGCTGAGCATACTGTCTTTTGCCACTAACCATGTCAGAAGTCAGAATTCCTGGGCATTGGCAAGGGGAGTTGCTTTCACTTAGGAAATGTTTGAGGGCAATGGACATATTCTTGAGTATGGGGTAATGTCATGGGCAAACGTGTGCGTTGAGATATAGATATCTTAAAGCTTTCCAAACTCTGTCATCTAAATATGCGCAGTTATTGTATGTTAACTGCACTTCACTGTTGGTCTTTAACATTGAAAAGTAAGTACAAATGATCAATCACTATGATTTTTAATTCAAAATATTAAATAAAGCTGAAATTTAATTTTGCTCTGAAGGCAACTGAACTTTATAAAACATCAGGAGACTCAACCTTCTGGGCTCATCTGACAGTCATTCAGCAGAATTGGCTTCATATTTAAGGCCTGGGCCACCCAAGCTCACGTGGACAGGTATTAGTGCAAGGATTCCTGCAGCAGTGTAGCCTCTGCTGCCTGCCGTGAGCAGCAGTATGCCCCGCACTGCCTCCTGTTCAGTGGCTGCAATAGGAGAAGCAGGAGTGGCCTCTCCTGGGGTCTGGGGGTGACTTCTTTCTGCAGGACCCTGCCGCCTGTTTGCAGAGGAGCTGGGCTCGCCCACCAGCTGGGCTTTCCTTCCGCTGTTCTCCCAAGACTCTTCTAACACCAGCAGCCTAATCACCTACATCCTTGGCGGTCCTGGCTGTTGCCACCCAGGGCCAGTAGCATGGAGAAGCGTTGCCTGCTGCCCTTGCAGTGTGGCCAGAAGACACGAGACCCCATGTTCCGGTTGCCCTGTGTCCACACTGGGCACTGGTCCCCAGGGAGGAGCCCCAGTGAACTTTCTGAACTTACTTTGGGCATGTCTATGATATGTGCTCAGGAGCAGGTAAGGCACAGAATTCCGCTGGGTGGGTGAGTGTGCAAAGCCAGGGCAGGCCCACTCCCCTGTCCCCTCATTCAGGACCAGGGTCCAGGGTGAGAGCACAGGTGGGGACCAAGGACTTTCACTTGTGGGTCGCGGATATTCCCAAGAAAGAGAGGGAAGGAGGGCAGGCTGATTCCTCCAAGCAGCACATTAGCGCTGTATGACGAAAATATCCTGGACTTCACCAGGAAGACTTTATTTTTAGATAATTGCTTAAGGTTATCAAAATAATGTGTTTTACTTTTAAAAAGTGATTTCATGGAGGGTGAAAGTTTATGTGGTACCACTAACAAGAGAGATGGTGAGAGCTGCTTCCTGATTAAAGAAATCCATTTCTGGACCCTCAAAGGAATGTAATTATGCAGATTTATGTAAATTGCATGCAAATCACCTTGAAAATAAAGTGTGCAAAGGATAAGAGCGATGCTTCCAAGCTGTGACTTGTCACTCTGAAGCTGTTTAGTGAAAAGGTTGCAAACTCCAGTGCAAACGAAAGCTGGATTTGGGAGGGGAAATGTTATACCCTACATTCATCTTGGAAATAATTAGATTTGGGGAGAGAAGCAGTTATCCCACCTAACAAGATCAGAACGTCTCCCTGGTTATCCTGAGAACTAAGCAGTGCAGATTTTTCTAATCCAGAGCAGCCAAGTCAGTGTGGCTTTGAGCTTCCGGGCTTAGTTTTAGGGTGATGGTAATGAATCTTTGAATCACCTTTCTGCCAGTTATTGGCTCTATCAACCCTGTGACCCTTCTTGACCTTCCCAGGTCTCAGTTTCCCCATCTGCTTTCCTTTGAAGCGGATGAGATGAGATCATTGTCAGGGCAGCAAGGTCAGGGCTCTGCACCAGCTCTTCCTTCTCTTCCTCTCTTTTGTAAATAATCATGTTACAAGCAAGCAAGAGACCTGCCTGATGGTTGTGCAGGCGCACAAGGCAGACGCAGACCTGATAATAGCATAGGAGAACAGGTACATGGAGACTGCCACAGCCTCTGAGAAAGTCCTTGCAAATATGAAACCAAATCAGTTTTAAAAGAAGAGAGCAGGGATACAAACAGAGCCCCAAACTGAGTGTCCCAAGACCACAAGGGACAAAGAAGAACAGGAAAGGGCAATCGGAACTCGTTTTTCATGTAAGAAACAAGACCACAAGGGACCAGCCCATCCCATTGTTCCATTTTGCCGCCTCTACTGGCCTTCTCAGTGCCCCGGTCCCATAAGATCACTCTGTCAGAGCTGGGTGGCCAGCCTGGTGATTGAAAAGCAAAGTCCCCTGGGATAAAGAGAGGAGTTCAGGTGGTGCAGCCTCCAGCAGGAAAGAGTAAAAAAACAATAAAAGAGAGGCTGCCTTGCTCATGAGGGATGCACTCACTCATTTGAGTCCAGAGCTAGCCTCTTTACTGAGTGCACGTTGACCTGTGACAGTCCCCGTTAGCATTCTGTTCAATGATTTGCTTGCACATGTGAATCCGCCGGAAGCAGGAGGCACAGAAGCCAAGTGAAGGGCCCCAAGAAATGGACAGTAGACCTAAGAGAAAACAAAGATACTTAAAATCTCTAAGAAAATCAAAACATGTGTCACTGAAAGTCCTCTGTCTTATAAGGTGTCTATAACAATGAATTTCAACCAGAGTGATATTGCTAAGTCCTCTTCCCACCAGTGGGAGACATTTGTGTCTGAGGACATGTTGGTCCCACTGACCGCTAGTATATAGAAACCAGGGATGCTGATAAATATCTTATAGCAACAGGACCATCCCCAAGAGCAAAGTTTGATCCAGCCCCAAAAGTCGACTCTGCCAAGGTTCAGAAATGCAGATCTATAAAAAAAAGAACTCCCAGGAAGAAAAAAAAATAAAGGCATAAAAGAAGGAGAGGAGATTACACTTGTTACATGAGGCTAAAACCACACCAGTGTATCTGAAGGTAGTACTCAAGTTAATCTCCAATAGTTAGGTTTAAAAGGATAAGGAGAGCCAGGCATGGTGACACACACCTGAAATCCTAGTACTTGGGAGCCTGAGATAGGAGGATCACAGGTTTGAGGCCAGCCTGGGGAACTTAGCAAGACTTTCAGCAACTTTGCAAGACTCTGTTTAAAAGCAAAAAAAAAAAAAGAAAAAGGTCTGGGGGCATAGCTCAGAGATTAAAATACCCCTAGGTTCAATCCCCTAGTACCAAAAATAATAAATAAATAAATAAATAAATAGATAAACAAAAGGGAGGGAGGGAGAGAGGGGGGAATAGGGGAAAAATGTTAAAAGACATGAAGAAAAAGTCAACGATGTCTCATCACAACTTCAGGAGTATATAAGCAGCAGACAAAGAGAGGAATAAAGGAAATATTTGAGTGAGCAATACAATAATGGTTTCCTGAGTTGAAGTTGGAAGAGCCCTAAGATACGTGTAGACTGATTAATCAAAATGTCCCATATTTAGGAAAATCCTTCTGAAATTCTCAATTTCCGTTGAGATCCTTTGTTACAGGTATCTTGCACAATCGAGTATTTCAGGATAATAATTGAAATTATCTATTACAATAATGAGAAAGATCAAATGCTAAATGGATCCAAAATGTGGAGGAGACAAAACTGAGTTAAGAACAAAAAATTCAAGGAGATGTCAGATAAAGGCCATGTCTTGAGAACTCTGCGAGGATATCAGAACTGAACTTTAATGACCAGCCTCATCAAATTTTAGAACCAAGTAAAATTCACTTTGGACATACAAGATAGAAAAAGTATTATGTAGAAAAATTGATATATATTTAGAATAAGAAAGCAAACAAAATTATCTTTTTCAAAGCTGACAATACAAATAACACAAAACACTAAAAAAATAGCATGTTTATATTAACTACCTGACACATTTATATGATTTTTACATACTAATTGATTATTCCCTTCATACTGAGCATTGAGATTTCTAATGAACTGTAGGCAAGTATTTAAGATCGTGTAAATGTAGATAAGTAGGAAAATTTGAAAGATATGGAACACAGAATTAGATGCCTATATTTATACACAGTTGATGTAGGAAGAGGTAACATTGCAGATCAGAAATAGTCTTTTCATTAAAGGATTTAGGTATGGTGGTTAAACACCCATAGGAAAAAAATGAATCTCAATCCCTCCCTCATTCTATATTTAAAAATTAAATTATAAATGCATTGAAGCTTTAAAGGTGAAAGATAAAATAACAAATCTTTAGAAAATACACAATAATTTTAGAACCCTGGGGATAAGGAAAGTTATGTTGAACAGGTCCACAAAAGCACTAACCATAATAAAGGCTGGATAAACCGGAATCTATAAAAATTTAGCATTTCTATTTATTAAAGTTTTTTAAACAGTGAAAATATAAACCACAATTAGGAAAAGAATTTACAGCTTACATAACCACCAAAAGGCTCATGACCAGAATGTATAATTAGCTCCTAACACTCCAGAAGAAAATGTCAGATAGTCGAAGAGAAAATATTGGCAAGATGACTCATAAAAGAGGCTAATCAAAGGGTCAACAAACTCACAAAATTCACTCAATCTTATTAATAAAATGAGAATGCATGGTAAAATAGAAAATCCAGTGAGCTGCCCACCACGAATCCTTCATAATAGCTGAACTTGAAGATGGACAAAGCTGAGTGCTGAATGCTAAGTGCTGAATGCTGAGTAGTGAGTTCCAGAAAATATGCGGAGTAACTTCATGCACAGCTAGCGGGTGCATTAGTTGGAAAATGAGTTTGCATCCTAAAGCTAAATAGAAATACACCTTATGAGCCAGAAATTCCACTATTAAGTTTGTGGCTAATTTATTTGCATAGTAGGAGATATGTCAGGTGAAGTTCATAGCAACCTTACTCATAGAGTCAAAAAATTGATCCAATTTTTCCTTTCAAAACTAGATTCAGTAAGTAAATTTTTATAAAATTGTACAATTGAATATATTCTCATTCTAAAAAATTTTAAATCAAGTTTTTTTAGCAAATTTTCTATGGCTCTTCAAGAATCCTCAGTTTTTACCAATAATAATTCCTTCATCTCACTTGGAATATAATTTATTTTACCCAAAGGCTTGGCTTCCTTTTGGGAAGCCCTTGTCTCTATGAACCATGTCATAATTATCTTGGTCCCTCACACTGGACCTAAGTAGAGAACTCTTTTTCAGTGTCCTTACTTAGCTCTGGTTGCAGTCCTCAGTTCCAGTTTCCCAATTTATTCTTGTACAAAGCATTTCTAAGACTATGAATGATTTTTGCTCTTTCTTGGTAACCTGTATTTCTTTACTATTTTTCACCAGGTCATTGAAAGGAGCACTTCCCCATGTCACTTATTGTTGAACTTGTAGGAATCTTTTAAACTAGACATCCAGCATTGTGCATTCAGAGGCCTCCTAGAATTTTTGACATGCATCACAACTGGAAATCATAAGATTGTCTTTGTTTTCTAAAACTTTTTGAAAGCTGTCTTCCTACATTGCGAAGACTCCATCACATTCTTCCTCTGTGGTCACTTTTTTTCATTTTCTCTGTCATTTTCTGCCTCTGCCCTGCCAGTTTCTCTGTGTTCTATCCACTCCCTTTACAGTAGATAAACTTACACAAAATGGAGGAACAGTGGTTTTGTCTTCTGCACAGGGATTTCAAGTTGCTCTCCCCACTTGTAGTTATTTCTACAGGAGGTGAACGAGGCTGTACATCTTACACAAAATCTCACTGATCAGGACACTGGGTTGTTTTCCAAAAGCTATCACCTTCAGAAACCATGCCCTTTCATGAAAGGACAGAGCTATTTCCACTTCTACATACCCAAAGAAGACGTATGGTAAAAGCTTGCCACCTAGGAGTAGAAGCTGAGGTGGAAGATCTGTCCTGGGAAGCTGAGACGTGGCACGTGCACTCCTACTTAGGTTCTGCAGGCTTGGTCCTGTCTATGTTTTGGGGGGAGCAGCATGGGAAGCTTCCTTGATTTCTGCCTCCTGCTTGGGTTAGCAAAGGCAAGGAGAATGAGTCCTAGGACTAATTCTAACCCCTTTTCTCCCTCTTTCTTTCTGTCCCCACCCTTATCACTGCCACTTCAGTCCAGTAATTTCTGCCTTTTCGTTCAAAAGCAGATGTGTGATGGTCCGGAGCTGTGAATAGTCCTGTGTACACATTTTCTTTTATTATTTTCCTATACCTTGCCACACCTTGGTAAATAATCACATTATTAAACTTCCCTTTAGCCACCCATGTGGGTGTGATCTCTCTTTCCTACCAGGAGCCTGACTTATTTATAGGGAGGGGAGTAAATATAGAATATAAGCTACTGAAGTTGGTTCCACCAGGAAGTAAATACCAAAGATGGAGGGGAACTGGTCCTAGGCATTCAATTAATGGCATAGTAAGGCTTACAAATCAAATTTTCTAATTTGGCTTGCAGATTTTTAAATCAGATGCATAAGTGCATGTGTGCAGGTGTCCTTTTAGCATTATATTTTTTTATTTATTCTTTCAACATTACTTCCAGGTAAATTGAGATTTTTCTTCACAATACACCCAATCAGTAGGCTTACGCAGATCCATATTTTCCTAGGGAATGGAGTTTCTCTTTAAATTGTATCAAAGATTCTCAGGCACAGTTAGAATATTTGACCACGCAGGTGATTCCACTATTCCAAATACAGGAGCAATAGACATGTAGAATTATGATAGCAGTAAAAAAGCTATTTTAGCTATCAGGTTAGCAATAATATTATAAAGACAGTGGACTTTATAATCCATTTCTAGCTTAATAATATTTCCTAATCCTTGAGTGGATTCACCAAGGTTATTATATTCTTTTCAAAACCATCACTAACCTAGACTTAGCTGTGAAGGGAAAACAGAAACTAGATATATTCCACTAGAGATAACTACACCGCACCCTCATGCACAATGGATTTCTTACTTTTCAAATATAGCAAACATGTTTGCTTGGCTCTCAGAGATTGTTTTATGCTAACACTCTTTTTTTAAATTTTAAAATATGTTCCACATGAAACATAAAGTCAAACCAACAATAGCTTTGGCTGACACATGTTGTAAAACATGGTCGATGACATACAGTCATCTCTTTGTACTATAAAATAGGTTTTATAGCATTATTATCTTTCACTAGCACCCTATGTGCAAGAAAGAAAAATGATGGCAAAACAGAAGAGAAGCTAACATTTTTTTTAAGTTTCAAGCTAGTTGCTTCTATTAATCCAACTTTGGAATATGTCCCTTTAGTATAAAAGCAATAAATGTATCTGCATAGTTTTGTTTAAGCGAATTTACTTGGTAAATTATATTACTGGCATAAGAACATCCCACTAGTATTGTTTCTGTCCTACAGTAGGACATCATCTCCATCAACATCTCTCATGATTGTTTATTTTGTGTCTTCTCTACCTTGGGTGCCATTTTTCATTTTATTAAAGACCTTTTTTTCATTTTTATTATTTCACTGGGAGAGCAATAGTCTACTGAAATAACCATATCCTCATTCTCGTTGACCCTTGAGTGATAATGAATGATCATGAATTAACTTAAAAGCGTTAATAAAATGCCTAAATGTACAATTCACTTCTCATTTTCCTGTATTCTTTCTTGCGTTAAGTTGGGAATGAAGGTCAGGAAGAAGGAAAGCTTATCTCTCTGACCTTCTGAGTCAATTTTTCTGAGCATTGGCTAATTTGGACAGGAATTAAATCAGAGAACCAATCAGAAGTTTTGTAGAAATGGTAAAGATCTAAATATTTTTATTTTCTTCCCTGAAAATAGATACATTTTCAAGGTAAAAGGATGACCTGACCAAGTACCTGCAACAGTAGCATTACGTTTTTAAAAGTTTCTATCATCTATCTATCATCTATTTATCTATCTATCTATCTATCTATCTACCATCTATCATCTATCTGTCTACCTACCTATCTCTATTTTTATTGATTTAAAACTCAACAGCAAGTTCGGTGTTTAAAACACACAATGAACACTTTCTTTTTTCACTTGTCAGTAAATAAATGAGAATATGCAATGTGTTCTGAAAATTGCCACAGGAATCCTGAAAAAGTGTTGTTTATTTATATGTAACTTAAACCCTACAATGTAGGAACCAAGAGTTTAAGTAAATGTAGTAATTTGATAATAATTAAGCAATAATATGATAAGCTGCTACTTGAGCAATGGTAGTAAAATTGGCCAAATAGGAAAGCTCCAAGATAACAAGGAAAAATTATTTGGTATTCCCACAGAAAACAATAGCAAAGTGGTCCAGGAACCATGGTCCAGGCTGCTGACATCTGCCAATTAGTGAAAGTAAATATAATAATGTTTTCAAAAGGAATAAAAGGCTCATACATTCCGCAAGACCGTGCGTGGGCACATAAAAAATATAAAGGTATAGAGGGACATGACTCATTCCTAGCAGCATCCCAGTATAAACGCAGTGAGCACAGCCGGGTCTGTGCAGGTCTGTGGGAATCTGCGGCCTGGTGAGCACAGCAGGGACTGCAGTGGTTGATGGCATCTCTGCTGCTCCCCACCCTAGAGTTTCTGATGCAGTAGGTCCTGGACCACATATTCAGAGTCACTGCTAGTAGTGCAAAAGTCAACTCTGTTCTCTGCACCTGAGTGTCTTGTTCTAACTTACACAAGCAGAGCCATTTCAATGTCAGGGGCTAGCTCAAGGCTGGTGGAGGGTGTCAAACCAATTTTACTTCTACATAAAGTGGTGGTATAGATGGATATGTATGTCTGGGCTTAAATACAGTAGCTTGACCCCAAATGCTTATGTCTGCTCTCTCTCCAATCTCTTTTGAAGGGAATACTCAGATAGATATTAATAATGTGAGATTACAATGCACAAATAAAAGTATTAAAAAAAAGGAAAAGAGTCCTTCAGGAAAAGAAATACATGTGAAGATTATAGCCCTGTCTTAGTCTGTTTTCTCTTGCTCTTTCTCTGAATGCTATAGAATGAATAATTGCTAAGAAAAGATGTTCATTTGACTCATGGTTCTAAAAGTCTGAGCTCTTGTGCTGGAATATGCATGGCATCTGGTGGCCTTCTTCATATGGGCATCCATCACATGGTGAGGCAGATCAAGTCGCCTAAGGGGATCTCTCATCCCTCTCTAATAAAGGCACCAATGCAATCATTCAGCCCCACCCTCATCATCCCATCTAATCCTAATTACTTCTGAAAGGCCCCACCTCCAAAACAATTAACATGTGGCTTTTAGGATTAATTCTGAACATGAATTTTGGAGGAGACAAACACCCAGATCATCCCTAGCTCTCAAAGACAGCAATGCAATCTGGGGGACTGTAAAGTGGATGGATGTTAATAACTATCTTAGAAAAATAACAGAAAGCCACAGGGATGGTGTAGGAAGCAAACAGGTTCCTCCTGCAGAAGGTTGGCAAGACGTGGAAACTGGAGACACCAGAAGCAGCTGATGGTTAGGGCGGCTGACCAGCCATTACCAAAGGGAGATTATGCATCCAGCCCTCAGCAGCCAGGAATCCTCCTTTCCCCCACACTGGCAGCAATTTCTGCCCTGAATTTTTTGGGAATTTGAATTACAGGAAGCCTTTACCTGAGCACGTCAGTAAAAAAGCAGCTCAGAGCAGAGGTGCGCATCTACCCACCTCTGTTACAGTGGCAGCATCAGCTTTCTGCTTGTCTCAGGGACAGTCAGAGCCAACACTGCAGTCCCCAGAAAACATGGTAGAAAATTCTACTGAGGAGTAACTAATGGTCACAAAAGAAAATACTCAACAATACTAATAATCAGGGGCTCCCTCAACCAAACAGCTTAGTCTTTGCTGAACTACACTATGGTAAAAGCCAACATCGGAAGTCCAATCTTGCATACAACCATGTCCATACTTTCTAAGTTGCTTCCTAGCAATTAATTCTCTTTCCCAATGTCAGAGCTTGCAGTGAACCCGAGATATTAGGAAAGCTTTTCTAATATAATGACCATGACAGAAACAAACTATGAGAATCTGGGATCCTCCTGTCTCAGCCTCCCAAGTACTGGGATTGCAAGCATGTGCCACCACACTCAGCTTAACATAATAATTTAAATAAAATAAAACCCAAGGCAGTTATTAACTTCAAGTTAAAAATATGTAAAAGGAAATTAAATGATGGTATATTATTTGGTGCCACTGTAAAAAAAATGTTCCGATAGTGACAATATTATAACCACTGATATAGCCACAACAAAAAATGGAGTATAACTCTCTGGTGGTAGAGGGAATGAAATGAGCATGTGTGTGTTTCATGTAGCAAGTACACATACACATGTATGTAAAAACTAAACTTCCAAATGTGAAGACAGTAGAACACACCAAAAAATGAGCAGCTCGGTAAGAGTTTTATGTAGAAATATGGGCAAAAATAACCAAAGAAATAATTAACACAATCTGGACAGGTTTTCCTCTATGCAGCAGGTGAGAGGCACAGGAATCAGAGAGTGCAGTTCTGTGTTGGAATGTTAAGTATCATTTGACTTCTTAGGTTAGTATATTTATTAGTCAATTTACTGTCAGATTTATACTTTTATTTTAAAATAAATTAGGACAGTTATTTTATAATTAAAACTATTTAATCAGCTTTCATGAAAATTTTATTTGAAATTTGAATATCAAATAAAGCAGGCTCTCTCTTTTCCCTACCCATTCATGTCTTTTCTAAAAGCACAAGAAGGTGAAATATAATTTCTTTAACTTTCTAGAAATGTAAATCCACCTAATACCTAAGTATGTTAAATGGCCAATGTCATTATAGCAAGGAAGCTCATTATTAATCATGATCCTGGGCTTCCGCGGTTATGAAGAATGAACTTGCTCTCCAC
This sequence comes from Glis glis, assembly GCA_004027185.1. NCBI lineage: Eukaryota > Metazoa > Chordata > Mammalia > Rodentia > Gliridae > Glis > Glis glis. Next base: position 18,902 of record PVJS01017732.1, read on the forward strand.
AAGTAATTATGAACAACTAAATTCTGGGTGGCACCTGCTGGAGAGAGAACATGGTGCCGTAAATAGAGTGAGTCCATGACTTCTCATTTAACCCGTGGGCAGCTTATCTCCTGTGATCAACTGCCTATGCAAAGACCAAGCTAAGAACTTTATTGAAAATAAAAGGCACCTTACCAGATGGCTTTCATCCCAAATAAGTCAACAATGAGTCATTAGCACTGGAAGAGAAGTCAGGGAAAGGAGGTGGAAACAGAGAAAAGATGGGTGAATTGATCTGAAATCTGGTGAATAAATAGAACTCCTAAACTTTTGAACATTAATTTTCTCCATAGCCTCTCATCTTTCTTAAGAAAGTTCAATGATGACGATGATAATGAGAGAGAGAGAGAGAGAGAGAGAGAGAGAGAGAGAAGACACAGACTAAAAATCACCACCTGTCATCCAATGATTTAATATGTAATGTGAGTTACCCTGGTTTCTGAAGCATTAGAAAACTCATTTGGAGGTTTTTCTATTATGTATTACATATGAATGTGAGTTATTTGACTATGCAGTCATGAGATATTCTAATAGAATGTATAACAGGTTAATTAGACAATTATTTTAATATTTTCAGTTTGAAAATATTTTATATTCAATGAAATAAATAGCTAGCGAATTAAGATTTTTTTCATTCCTAAGGAGAGTATTTGCAGAGTCTCCATACCAGTGAAAATTTCTTTTTCAAAATTACAAGAATGTTACTAAATTTGTTTTTCCATTATTAGGTGTAGTTAGATCAAATATATTGTTAATGGCACAAAGCAACACTGTTTTTAAATAGACATACCACAGTGCACATAATTGTAACCTAGATTTTCTGGGTGTAGCCTGCAAAGTAAGGTAACAAAAAATAAAACACAAATGAGAAAAAAAGGTTCCATTGTAAGGAGACGTGGTAGTCATTAGGAAAGCTTCCTGAAGCAATTCTCTTTTAGCATTGTGATAGAGCTTGCACAGTGAAAAGAGAGAAGGAAGGGGGTTATTATACAGAGGCGAAGAAAAGTGTCAGAAAAGCACACATTTGGTTGGAAGATGAATGGATTTGGGTGTGTTGGAGCACTGGGAATAAATATGGGTAAAAAATGAGATATATGGACTGGAGTTTGCAAGGAACGTTACATCCACCTCATCTGAGCTCCTGGTCAGCCTATGCAAAGATAGGTTGGCTAGTCCTCTTTTTAGTTTTTTTTTTATTAATCTTATTTTAATTTACACTATTTTAAAGAAGAATAGAATCATTAGACCTGTGTAGACTCCATGATAAATGTGTTTCGTAGAATGAACATTTTCAGGATATATATGAGGATACACAGCTTCAGAATTGGCATGACACTGTTAACATTGGTGCCAGCTACCACATCTTTTCCTAGACTACAGATGGCATCTTCAAAGTCTTTACCATGTATCATCCTAGATATATATTATCTTCCGTATGGGCTGAGTTCTTTCATGATATGCTGGCCTCATCTGTACTTCCACACAGATGTATAATTTGTGAGGGTTTTCAATCTTTCTTTTCTTTTTCATTTTTAATATACTTTTAGTGGTGCATTGTAGTTTCACATGATACTGTAGTTCAGAGAGATAGGGACATTCATGCACACAGCACTTGGTGAGCTTTCCCCCAGCTCCCTGCCCTCTTCCTCCCTATCCCCATACAGGGTATTGATACTGGCATTGGTATCCTCACATAGGTACATAATGTCAATAGAAGTGTTTCCTTCATTAATTCTCCCTTCCTCACCCCTTCACCCTCCCCTAGACCACTTCCTTCCCTCCACTGAAGTTTCTCCTCCATTATCTAAAGTCCTTCTTGTATCCCAATTACTCCCTAGCTTCCACATATGAGAGAAAACATGTGACCCTTCACTTTCTGTGACTGGCTAATCTCATTTAACATAATGTTTTCCAGCTCCATCCATTCTCCTGCAAATCATGTAATTTTGTCCTTTGTTGCTACAAACTTTTTTGGGGGGAATATTTTCCAGTGTAGCAGCCTTCTTCCTACCAACTTCACAGATGGCTGTAAGCGATTTCTGGACAACTGCTCTCCTGTTTTGTTAAGACAGTGCATACGGCTACTTAAGAGCAAGATCAGAAAGGTGCACCATGGAGATAAGACCGCATTATGCAGCCCCATCAAGACCCCCTTTCCCGACCTTTCCTGCTGATGGATGTCTGAAGTATGTCCACTGGCTACATCTGTTCTGATGTTCAAAGTCCATCACCCTCTCCATCTGCTTCACACGTGGCCTGTCCTCTTTGCAAAGGTGATTGATTTTCAACCTTCTTCATAGCCTTCAGGAGTCGCCAACTTCTGTGTCAGCTGTCACCTGTTTCTACCTCTCCTCTCAGGCTCTGCTCTCCCAGTTCACCTTTCCTGGAGCGCAGTGTTTCCTTCAAGTCATACGCGGCATCTCCTTTTCCAGCGCCACCAATGGGCATCTCAAGTCATCACACAGACACCTGTCTTGACCATACTTCCAGCTTGGTCATGTCCAACAATCTCCACCTTAGACATGGGAAGTGATTGATTCTTGTGCAAACCTATATAAATCATAAAAAAAACGAGGAAATGGGATCATCTACTATTACACTATCCTAGAGAATATTTTCCCCCAAATATCATTCTTTCCTGTGCTTTTGCAATGGGAAACGTCTTCACATACACTATCTTTTAACTTGTGAGGCCAGTAAAAATGAATGAATGAACACAATGTCATTTTGCCCTCTTTTGGGTGTGCCAAACAATTTTGAGAAAGTGTCTCAGTCTCAAGATGAATCAACTTTAGACATGCATGTGGGTTTAGATGACATTTGCTTTGTATTTGACTGAACATTTTTTTCAAAAGCTAAACGTGTGTTTGTGTGTGTGCGTGTGTGAGTTGTCTTGCATTCTAGCCTTTATGTAATGAGTTGATAGTAATCTATATGCATATTTACTAATATGTGAGGTTTATAGATTGGGCTTAACTAAACATGAGGATCAGACTCAAAGCTGGAGAATGTCACATATGAAATTCCCAGACAAGCCCCCAAGTAGACACAATAGTTCATTGATTTACTTTTTCTGGTTTTCCACATAAACTGCTAATTACTTTCTTACATTGGAATGGTACAGTTCAGAGAAAATAAAACTCCTAATATTCCTTTGTCTTACCTATTTTACTTATGAAGGTTATACCTTCTGGGTTAACTACACGTTTTGACACCCCTTCCTCTAAATTATCCCAGGTTGTTTCTCTGAGATTTGTTAGAGATAAATGGGCTTACAAAGATGAGAGTAATGAGGAAACCATTATAAAATGACCCTCATGGCACTCGTTTCTGGGTAGCTAGTTTCTGGTGACATTTCACCCAGGATGTTTTAAGACAACCCATGAAGCATGAGTTCTGTGTGTAGCCTGAGAACACATGGGTCCTGTTCCATCCCCAGCTCGGTCTTTACTGAGAAGTCCTCCTGGTTTCTGGCAGGAATCTTTCCCTTTGTGTTAGGTTATGATGTTTTGTCAGTTTTTGGTGATTACAAATGTTAGTGGGCACTAGGAAATGACTATAAGAAGGTTTTTATTCCCAAACCACTCAGTCTTTCCTAAAATGTCCTTGTATTTCTTCTCAGTGCCTCCAGTCTGAGATGTGGGTGTTGACGTTCTCAGCTCAGTATTTCTGTCTACAAAACTTTAGGTAATAATTACCATGTGCCAGACCATGTCCTGAGCATGTCACAAATAGCGACTGAGTCCTGTAACAATGCCCTGACTCTGATTGGCCCTGATTTACTGATAAACAAGTCAAGACACAGAAGGGTTCAGTTATTGGCTCTTGCTTCTCCCTGCCTGTTTCTGAGGCATCTCTCCACACACTGACAATACAGTGCTTTTTATAAGAATCTCCCCATCTCCATCTGTATAGCCTCTTCTTACATCCTATTAGACATGTCAGACAAACAGTAGCAATTGGGAAGGGTGTGATGTCGTTCCTTCTACTAGAACTTTACCACTATTTTTCCCCACAAGCCTTTATAAACTCAAAGTAATAAAGCCCTTCTAACCCAGCTTTAAAGCAAACAAACTAAATTTTATCTTAATTTTTTTTTTGCTGTCGATATATACAGCAAAGTTAACCCTACAGACTGGAGAGAAAATGTTTGTCTCCTTTTCAGCGGTGCAGAGATCTCAGCTTTCATGCAGGAAACAGAATTCAATGGTGCGTGTTGATCCCTCTGTCTCAAATGTTATAATTGATAAATTATACTTAAAATTGCAGTTCTCAAGCCCACTGAAAGTAAGCAAGGTAGATATTTTATGTTAATAGACATTCATGTGCATAAAGCAAATTTTAATACGTGACTTGATTGACTTCTTTCACATACAAAGCCTTTAATACATAATTAGTTCTATGCCTGTATATTTTTCTAGGTATTTAAGCATCACTTGTTTTCTAAATGGATGTACGCCTTCAATATATCTCAATACATGTTCAATCTATATGATTAAAATCTAAATAATCAGTCTAAAACTGCATGTCACCTGATTTATATATGATCAAAAGCACAGTTTTCCCTGCGGGTCTGTGGGAAGTCCTTCCCAGAACCTTGCTAATACCAAAACCTATGCACTCTCCATTTCCTTGTACGGAACAGCAGAGTATCTGCATATAATCTACATACTCTCCCATATACTTTAAGTCATCTTTAATTGCTCCTAACACCTCATACAATGCAAGTGTCATCTAAACAGTTCTTATACTGTATTACTTATAGCACAATGACAATTTAAAAATCTGTCCATGTTCAGTACAGATGGCATTTTAAAACTATTTTCAATCTGTAGCTGATCAAGTCTGCAGATGTGGAAGCTGCAGATACAGAGTACTATCCATCTTGTCATTGATAGGCCTCTTCTCTTTCTTTTCTGTATTATACAAGCCCTTTGCCTTTATGTTCTGTGGGTGTGGCCTTCTCAATTCCCTTCTTATTCCTCCTCATTTTATCTTCTTAAAATCCCTCAAATAAAACTTCCTCATATAAAATTCTTATAACTCTTTGTGATCTTCTGCCATTAACTTTCCCTTTCATCATTTCAAATATATCATGAGTTATCAAGCAGACTTGTATTTTACTAAAAAAACAAGGTTTAGAAAAATTGGAAATGCCCACACCTGCAGCTTGAGAGGAGGGTACATTGCAGTCCATGCCAGTTGCCGATTCCCCCTGTGCCTGCGGCTGCAGAGCTCTGTGCCACACCGAATCCAGTGCAGCCTGCACCCCACAGAGCTCATCAGTATTCAGGAAAAATACAGAGATTGAGATAAATATCTAGCACACAATTTTAGCAAACAGACAGATCATCGGTAATAAATATTTGAGTGCCAGAAGAGGGACAGATAATTTTTGAGAACGGAGAAGCATACTGGAAGAAAAATAAATTAGAGTAAATTCTAATAGGATTTGAGTTTGGCTCATATAGAAATAGGTCAAAAGAAGAAAGGACTGTCAGAAAAAAACAACTGGTGCTGGCAGGCACAGGGTCCAAGATGGGATCAATCAAGGTTAGGCATGAATGACTATGGGAGCAGGTGACACTCTTCCTTCATCCTTTTTTGCAAAAGGAAGATTTCAGAAGGGAAACATGGATAGGCGAAACACAAGAGATTTATCTAGCAAAGCTGGTGAACAGTTTTGGGAGAAAAGATCATGTAAAGGGAGGAGTTACACTCTGGAGAGAGAGTCTGGAGTGGTCCATTTCTAGGAGTGAAAAACATCATGTAATCTTCCATCTGGTGAGTTTTATTCAGTCTGCAAACTTCCCCCTAATGTATATGCACTTAGGGACGTCACTGCCCCTTTTGCACCACAGTTTAGTGTCTCTGCCATTTCTGCTATGTTGGAAACTTCCCCATGGTGTCTGAGGGCTGGGCTCAGGGCTCGGCACATGCTCCACTGTTTCAAAGCCTCTAGGCCCGTTAGACCCGGTTCCCTTTAGATTTAGAAAAAGTAGTATCTGGACAAGAAAGAGGTGGTTTATGGGTGGGGCTTTCCATTGCCCCAGATGGAGTGATATTTTCGTCATTCCCAGTGGAGTGAGTCCTAATCTTTCTGCCTCCTTGCTGTGTAGCTACCTAGCAACTAGACAGGACACTAAAAAGACAAAGCGAGGTTTCTGCGTAGAGGCTGAAAGACAGAGTGAGCAATCACACTTCATCTGAAGGCAAATGGGGGCTGAGAGGTCTTTGGACTTGACGCCAGCATGTTCAAGGGAGTTTAGCAGGTTGTTCAGAAGTTCTCCTGGTTGGTTTGTGACTACAAAGACAGTCCAATAGAATCATTAAAAAAACCCTTTGTAATACTATCAAATAAAGTAATAAAGGAGTTCAACAGACCCATAGGAAAGGCAATGGGAGAGAAAGTCAACAATCTCTATTCTTTTTAAACTTTGACTTTATATATATTTTTTTACTTATTTATGTTTGTTTATGTCCATATGTAAATATAAGCATACAGTATACAGTTAGTAAGGATTATTTTCAAGTTGATATAAATTTAATAAATTAATTTCCAAGAAAAAGTTCTCATTGGTTAAGTTTTTTTCCCTAAATTTTGATTCTTGCCTTGACAAAAATGGTAACATAACTTATAACATCAAAGGTGGCCTAGAGATGTTTCTTGAAGTTAGAGAAGAAGACACAAGTATCTATATGTATGGAAAAGCCAAGGGAAAAAAATCTAAGTTGACTAAATGTATAGAGACATATACACTATATTTCAATTAAAAATGAAATGATTATCCTGTAATAATTTCAATCCAATGTGTGAAATACAAATGTTGACACAAAGGGGAAACGTCAGAAGACTAGACAATGTTTGTACCAAAGCTGGTGGTCTCCTGCTTATTTATTTGGGACCAGCTTCCCTACCACTATATTTTCAATTCATATGTAATATACGAACATACTTGCATACTGTACTTTTTTGTTGTTGTTCTTTGTTTGAGCTTGCCTTTTGCTTACCTACTTAGCTAAGACTTTTCTCATTTTGACTTGGATTGAAGAAAATAATCTACTTGCTGGGATTCAATTTTGAGTTTGGGTTAATTTACTGCTTCAATCTAAACAGCCTTTATCCCTCTGAGTGTTGAATTCCAAATAGGAAGAGAGACTATTCCAAAGCCAGTTGTTAGAGTATGCCTTTGGGTGTAATAAACGGAGCTATGCTCATTGTATTTGGTTAATATACTTGAAATTTTTGCATAACACATGCAGCTCTGCTTATTATGCAATTACCAAGATTAGAAGATATCAGGCTTATAAAATATATGAAAATTATAAAACATGACTTCTCCAAAGAAATATTATATACATTTATCATTCAGAAACACAATGTGGTGTTGACCATACAAGAGTGGCTTTATTGTTTGGTAAATAAATAGATCAGTGGATGCAATCCCTCTTCCACAAAAATTGTCTTCCTTATAAAACAAACAAAAATAAGCAAATTAACAAAAGCACTACTTTCCACCCTACCATGTTACCGCCACAATATAAAATCGAGCATAGACAGGGATACTTGGTCTACCCCAAGTCTGTTTCCATGACTTCTTGTACCACATCTTTGTCCCTGAATGATCAGCCTTTCTGTCCTTGAAAATAATCCCTAATAGTGACCTATCTTTGAAATTTCTACTAGATATTTGAATTTTATTTATTCTTTTTATTGTCATTTACACACTCTCTGCATTATCTCATAAAATATTCTTAAGAAGGAAACAATACAAAAAAAAGTCATGTAGCATTAATTATAAAAGATCATCCTTTGGGCAACCAGTCTCCTTCTCAAAAAAGATTGAAGTTTACATGGAGTGGCTCTACATATGCCTCTGTCTTGGAAATTACAACATAAGAACTAAGCACAAGATGATTTTGAATAATTCTGAATTTCTGTTATTATTATTATTATTATTATTATTTTAATTAATTGTTCCACTCTGCGGTAATTAACACATTGGAGATTTTTCAATTTTACTTTAAAAATATAAGTGTGAGATGTAAAAAAATCAATAAAAAGTTTTTAATGACAGAGTTCAAAATCCAACTCATTTTTAAATACATTATCAGTGAAATTAATTTAAGGATAGGATAAGTAAGTTAGAGAGACATACTTACTTAGAACAATGAAAACAAGTGTTTACTGAATTTCTTTTTCTTCAACTTATTTGCTCTCCATGCCTCTGAAGAAGAACTAGTATGCTGGCTCTTTGGGAGTTTGGAGGGAGGTGATTGCACTGCCAGGACAGCTGCTTCTCTGCAGAGGGAGAGAGCACTGGATAAGGAGTCAGCCTCATATGTAGCTGTTATTTACTCTCATGACAAATAATGGACAGAGAAAGAGGACGTGCAAAATATTTTGGTGGACATTGAAAACAAATGAGTTTATACTGTGAGAGAAACTTCCAGAAGAATCTAGAAAACAGGGTCAACTAGTCCCTCTGCCAATGAAAATTGACTGTGATATGATTTTGGTTAACAAGTTAAAGACATTCAACATTTAAAGTATGTTTTCCACTTAGTCACTTTAAAAAAATTGGGGATATATGTTTAGTGACACTTTAAACCAGCTGTCTGTGTTTATAGATCTTTTAATTGTATTATTATGCAGTATGAAATAGCAAACAAAATTTTGTTGTGATTCCATGTTTAAACCCTTGTGCTCTTTAATGACATTTAAAATATGTGTTGTATGTGTGTATTTATGTCTGTGTATATGTGTAAGCATATACATATAATAGGTTTTTAAAAGTGATTCATGCATCTAATTAAAATATTAAGTAATAAATATCATCCTACCATAACAAAAACAAAAACAAACAAAAAAATCTATTCATCAGAAAATTTTTGGTAAACAAACAAATAAACAATAAAAGCTAAGAAAAACGAATTTAAACAAAAAATTCACCTCACTAAAATGTCAATAATTACTTCCTGAAATTGAAGGAAAGCTTTTATAACCCAGGACTACAGGAATCTTACCTGTGTGTTTGCGGCACTGGACTCTTGATCCCAGAGTATTGTGTTAGTTTTGCCTTCTGCACCTGGTTTACTCAGAATTTTAGGTCTCTCACTTGAAATCCCGATATGACAGAAATAGGACCCTGCATGGAAATGCCACTTCCACAAGTAATGCTGCTCTGAATTTTTATGGATCCACACTTCTCTCCCACTACAAACCAAGCCACACTGATGCCCCAAAGAGCAAGGTCACTGGAGCATTTCAGCTCACATCACCTCAAAGAGAATGTTTCCCCGTTCCAGTGAGAAATCTGAAGAAGTAGCTTAATTCATTTTCATGTTCATCCCCTAGACCAATCACTAGACCAAGGAACAGTTGCCCAGCTGGTCTGTGTGTGGCCAGCTGTACCTCCCCCGACCACAGATGTTCCAGCTTCATCCTGCCCAGTAGAGATGGAATCCGGAAGGCATCAGGGTTAGCACACGTGGACCCTGGGAGAACAACTAATTTTGCGATGGGTCCCTACCACTATTTATTGTACTGTTCTTATAAACTTTTCTTTGTTCTTCTAAAATAACGTAGCATTTTTCTCCTATTAAAATTAGAAAAAATAGGCTCAGAAATATTTAAAGAACTTTCCTTTTATGGCTAAAAATTAGTCGTGAAAAAATTATTTCCAGGAATCACTGGTTCCAAGATAACAATTATCCTGATATGCAGTATCCATGTTGTCCTTTGGAGATCAATAGCTCATCCCAGGGTAGCTACTGTAAAACACACAACTTGTGGCAAGAACAGAGGTAGATACACCTCATGCAACTTTAACTGCAGATTTCAGCCTAGCAAATGCAAAAATACAAGACCTGATTCTCCATCTGTCCTTGCTTGCTGGTCCCAGCCCTTGATTTGCAATGTTTCCATTACATAAATACCTGAGAAGGTATAGATGATAGAAGAACTGGACCCTCAAAATGTAATTTTAGAGGAGCTAAAATGATCATTTAATTCATTGCTTGACTTACATGGAAGCAGCGACATAGATTTTCTAAGACAGGGCAAAGTAGATTGTGAGAAAGAAGTGCTCTGACATTTGAAAATAATTGGAATATAATGAACCATTGGGAACTAGAGAGAGAGAGAGAGAGAGAGAGAGAATGTGTGTGTGTGTGTGTTTGTGTGTGTGTGTGTGTGTGTGTGTGTATGTGTGTGTGTGATGGTTGCAAATAAAAGACAAAAGCAAATGAATACTACATATAATTAAAATAGATGTGAAACATCACAGGAGGCAATAACAATTCTTTTGCTTTCTGCTTTTGTTCTCTTTTAAAAAAGTATCAATATTATTCCCTCACAAAGAAATGTTAAAGGTCTTTCAATTTCCAGAACACTTAATCACCATACTTTCTCTGAATTAGTATTCTAGTAACTCAGGACAAGTCAGGCATGGCAAACAAATGCTTTCCCTGTGTTTTGGGAGTCCGACTCGTGTCTTTTTGCTGGGATGTATGGAATGTGATAAGAACAACATTACCTCCTTCTTCTAATGACACCTGAGAATATGAGGCCCATCTTGATAGATTTACCGAAATGTTTTAAATGTTTTGCCCTCAGTACTCTTTGGTACATAGAAAATATTTATATAACATGACTTTAAATACAACTGAGATTATTATTCATTGTTAATTTGAATGCAAGTGATTGCATGGGTTATCATAATATTTAAGTAGGGAGACTTTGGAATTTCACTTACAGCTTTATTGAAGCATAATTGACACACAATAAACTGTACATATTTAAAGTGCATAAGTTCATAAACTTTTACATAGATATACATCCACACAGCCATAACCGCAATCGAAGTAATGAACAGATTCGTCACCCACAACACATTCCTATGCCCTTGATAATCCTTCTTACTCCTGCACACATGACCACCACCATCTCCAGGCAATTCCCAGTCTGCTCTCTGTTGCTGTAGATTAACTGGCATTTTTGAGACGTTCATATAAATAAAAGCATACATGATAGAATCTTTTTAGCTTGGAATAATTCTTGTGAGAATTCATCTATGTTGTTGCAGGGGTCAATCGCTCACAGCTTTACAGTATTCTGTAATGCAGACATATCCTGATACGTTTATCCATTTCTATGTTGATGGACATTGAGGTTGCCTACAGGTTTTTGCCATTATGATCAAAGACCATATGGACATTTTTGTACAAGTCTTCAAATTGGCATATGATTTTTCTTGCCTTGGATAAATATCTGAGAGTAGAAAGTTTGGCTTAATTTGTGGGTAAATATTTAACTTTTTAAGACACCAACAAACCATTTTCCAAAGTGCTTGCAACATTTAATATTGCCACCAACTGAATATGAATGCTGTAATTCCTTCACATAGTATATTCATATTTTTATTTTAGCAATTCCATGTGCAGTGCCATCTAATTGCTATTTTAATTTTCATTTGTCTAATGACTAATGAAATTTCCATGTGCTATACACTATCAATTTAATGTTTAAGTGATGTTCTCTTCCAAACTTTTGACAATATTTTTGTATTTTATTATTAGGGTCCTTTGAGAGTTCTTTATGTATTTTATGTTCAGGTCCTTAATAAGATATACAACTTGGAAATATTTCTCCCATATCGCTATTTATTTTTTTCATGTTCTCAATGGTGTATGAAAGCCTTGGAGGTTCTGATTTTGATGAATTGCAAACTATAAATTTGCTACTTCCCAAGTCATGCTTTAGGTGTGATATCTAAGAAATCTTTGCTTAACCTAAGATTACAAAGATTTTGTTCTTGAAATTGTATAGTTTTAGATTTTATATTTAGGTCTTTGAGAGAGAGAGCTAATTTTCCAATGTAATTCAAAGTATCAATTTTTTGAAAATTCATATGAAATATTTCCTTAACATTTGTTAAAAGTGTCTTTGGAAGACTCGCTCTGAGGTCTTTGTGCAACACTGCCCAGGCTTCTTTATCTGAGATTGTGCCTTGAATGTCATCTTACAGACACCACGTTCATATAATCAGTCCATGGGGGTTGAACCCAGGCAAGCCGCAGTTGAAAGTAGTTCCATTTCTACTGTTCTCCCAGTGAGACGTTGAGCATCGTGACTCCTGCCTCGGAGGGTTGTTTTGAGGTTAATAGATGAAAGGTACCAAAGTAATCATAACTTTCAGTAGATTAACCTGCTCTTCTCTCTCCTCAGTAGAATCATGCACAGTCCAGCAGTGAGCTTGGCCCCTTTTATTGAGCAAACGTGAAAACACAGTTTCTCTTATTTAAATTCCAGGCACAACATTTAGATACTGCCAAGTATAAAATAATCTTAAGAAAAGAAAGAAAAGCATCATAAATATAGTAGAAAAAGATTGGTTATGGCCACCATGAAAAACAGAAAATAAGAACCTTGGACGGTTCATAAAAAAGTGCTAACCCAAGGCCATGAGTGTTCTGGGCTGCTATTCGTGTGTTCCTGGTGCCACCATTCAGTGCGTACAGCTACTGTCACTCCTATTATCATTCTTGTTCCTTTCCTGTTCTTGTTTGATGCCTTCTATTATATATATATATATATATATATATGTATATATATATATATATATATGCATGCAAGGGAAGGTTGTGGAAACATTGATTAATTATTTTTTCCAAGATTGCAAATCAGAGAAAAAAAATGGTTTCATCAACATATATTGACTCTCATGTCCTGACTCTTTATTTCTAGATATTTAAGCACATTTATCATAGGATCATATATTCTGCTGATACTGAAGCAGGGATATGTAAGTACATCGTTATAGTGGCTAGACTACATCTGCCACTCAGCACATACTAGCTAGTCAGGACAGCATAATAATAAATTAATAATAACAACAGTACTGGGAGCTATTCTAATTGCTTACTATTATTATTGTTTTCTGTTCGTCTTCATAAGAGCTCACCTTGGTAGATAATAAAAGCATCTTTTATCATCTTCATGGATGACGGTGGCCACAGTGAGATTAAAGAGTGGGCAAACATTGATTCAAGTAATGTATGTGGTGCCAGAATTTAAGCCAAAGCCATTAAACACACATTATATTGCACCCTACAAAACTTATCCCCTGAAGAAGAAAGGGAAGAAGTGTGATAGGAGGAAGAAAGGAGGAAGGAAAGAAAGAAGAAAAAATAACAGAAGGAGGAACAAATGGAAGGGAGGGAGGGACAGAAGGAAGGGATAATCACTCTTTCTAGAGATCTATGCAATTAGATATGAAGTATAGATGAAAGAAACAATCTCATGACAGGACTTAGAATCCAATCCATGAATATTATATTTTAACTTATGATAGACACATAAGCATGATGCTAATCTTAAACTTTTAAAAATGTAGGAAGGCTGAAGTGACTATGGCCACCCATGAAACTGTTCAACCAGCTTAACAGGAATCTGAATCCAAAATACAAAACAAATGTTTTACTGATAGCAAGCCCCTGGCCCTTTTATTTTTGAGAACCCAAGTAAATAAATTATAATGACCATCATTATTATGATACCAGGAGGTGGAATAGGCATTTAACACAGGTATACGACACACATGAACACACATGTAAGGGTGGAATTATGTAATGTAGAAAGGGAACCAATCGCCCTATAGTTCTACTGAGAATGATTTCAGTCCTGTTCATTTTTGTTTCATATGAGGTTATAAAATGTCTGAATCAATATCTCATGAAGAGTACAGACAGCTTGTCACACAATTGGTGTGTGCAGTCGAGATTAGAATACCTACAAATTAAATCAGTTAGGCCAATGCAAATCTCTTTTCCACACCGTGGCCAGCAACAATACTGGCTTAGGACAGCAACTTACTCACATTGTATGATGGGAATTATAGATCCAAGGAGGAGTTCAGGACTTAAATGAATTTTGTCTATGTCCTTGAATAGGAGAGAAACAGCTTCACAAGACAACTGGGTGGAACTTACTCTATGAACGCTTTTGTAACTGGCCTAGATGCTGGTCCAAGGGCTGCAGCACTTAGTACATTTATTTCCTTACCAGCAGGCTGTATCTGATCACACATGTGCAGCCATGTGTCATAACAACAAAGTCCCCAGGACACAGTGGCAGAGAGGGAGACTCACTGCCTAAGGGCCAAGCCTGGGTCCCTTCCTGAGGTAACCCAGGAAAAGGAGCTTACCCCTGGGTCTCAGTTGCTTCAATTTTATAAAAAAGGAAAAGAAAAATGTATCTCTCTGTATTGCTTGGAACATTAGATAAGATGGTACATGGAATGGACAGAGCTTGGGACATCAACAAAACCCCCAAAATGTTGGCTAACAACCATTGCAATTATTCAGAGTAGTATATGAACCCTGAGAAGACAAGATTTGGCACACATCCTCTGAGAATCAGTAAGACATTGCCACAAGTTCTTCAGGTGCAACATTTAGAAAATTAATACATAAACTGAAGAGCAGACCTTTCAAATCATGCTCCCCCCAAAATGGATATTAGTCAGGCACTATTGCACATACCTGTAATCCAGTACTTGGGACGGTGAGGCAGAAGGATCACAGATTCGAGACCAGAGCACAGTAACTTACCAAGACCCTGGTCAAAATTAAAATTAAAATTAAAATAGGACAGGAGGTGTTGCTTCATGGTAGAAAGCCCCTTGGTTCCATCCCCGGTTCCACACAAACAAAACAAAACAAAAAAAATGGATATTGTTGTTCAGTCAAATATATACTTTAAAAATTATATGTATTTAGCCATGTAAGTCTGTTCCCACTTGTAGACAGTGGTACACATTACTGAAATACAGATTTGTGGACAATTAGAAGCTTGAATTTAATTCGGAGCTTAGTCCAATTAAATTTCAATATAGAAATTGTCATTCAAATGAATTGTTCTCTTCTAGTGGGATTGTATGAAAAGTTATAAATATTTGTACAGACCTGGTGTGCTGTATGACAGCTTGTTTGCTTCTCCCCTCAATTTAAGATCTTCACAACTAATTGCTATTTCTTCAAATAGTAGCTCAAACCACTAAACCCACAAGAAGATGGGAAACTGCCAGGAAACCCTTTTGGCCTTGGATGTTAAGTTCTCACTTGCAATTAAAATGCTTCTAGGATCTGTATCCACTTCTTTTCTTTTCTGAAATGATTGAAAAAAAATCTCTCTACAACAATATACTCACCTTATCTGGGTGTAAAAATATAAGGCTCCTAATTCTTACTCCTGTAAGAATTGCGCAGTCGATTCTTTTCTCAAATGATTTCACTTTGAAGACAATTATACCACTAACATTCTTCTAGGAAGTTATGTTATTAACAATACTCACAATAAACTCTCAGCCCAGAAGAACAATTTGATTAGAAACAAAATAAGAGGCCTTTAAAGTGATTTTTCAGACTTTGAATTACAAAATATATGTATCTTTCCCATTCATATGTATTTTTGAGTAAAAAATGAATCTTTTGCTGAACCAATTCTACTGGCATGACACAATTACCTGGGATCAGGACATTTTTTAACAGAATAGTGTTTCAACCTCAATATATCACAGAGCATGCTTTTTCAAATCTTGCCATGTCAGATTCTCTTCGGATTCTACTTCAGATTCTTGCTGCAATGCTTACTGACTTGAGAGAAATTACTTTTCTTTTTTCTCTCTTTCTCTGTCCTTCATCCCTCTCTCTTTTTCCCTTTCCTCCGTCCTACCTTCCCTCTTTCCTTCCTTGCACCATCCCCTCCTTTCTCCTCTCCTCTTGCTTCTATATGCATACTTATGCTATCATTTTCCTACCCATTCTCATAATTTCACATTCATAAACTGATCAGTTTTCTCTTATTCATTCATTTGCATTGATTGTTTGCTTTGTTGGAACTCAACAGTAGAAACCATGTAATACGGAGTGAAATCATATCCTAGTGGGTGTTCAATATCAAAATATGTAAATGACATATATAATTTTGTCCCCTAAATAATGTCATAGGAAACACACACACACACACACACACACACACACACACACACACACAGACACACACACTACACAGTAAAGAAGACTAAGTCTTATTCCTGAATCCTTGTCATTACTATGCAGTCAGTTTTGGTTCTAGGAAAAAGTCTTCAGATCTTTCCTTCTTCTCACCTTGAAGTTGGCTCGAGTAAACTCTGATGCTGGTGGTAGGTAAGTAGACGCTGGTCATGACAGTGTGTCGCTGGGTGTCCAGGTCAGCTGGACCACTAAGCCTGGACATGGTAAAAACAGGGAAAGGTTGAGAAGCAGCTCCTAATCACTGCTCAGTAATAGCCCTGTACTCTTCATTTCTATATCCTTTGCTACCTCAGATTTATGTGGACAATCTATTTAATGTGTTCTTAAAATTTGTTGAAATTTAAGGTGCTGAGCTATATTCCTGACCCCCTCTCTTAATAGTGCTATCACCATGCAAGATTGTTTAACCTGTGAATCCTAAGAATGTTCACCTGTAAAGGTGAAATATTAGGGGTGTGCTCAAAACAGGGGACCCAAAGAATGGCTCCTCTGTTTATACCACACCCAATGGGAATCTGGGGCCATTGTGAGGAGAGGCACAACCCTCTAGGTCTCCCTATAAGCAAATGCCCTACATGTGTCCCCTCTGGGGTGATCATTAGGGTAGAAGAAGGGGGTTGAGGAGGGAGATGGGGTGTACTGGAGAGTGAAATTGATCAAATTGTGTTTTTTGCATGTGTGAATATGACAAAATGAAACCCATCATTCTGTATAATTGTGATGCACCAATAAAAATAAAAGAAAAACTTAAAAAAAG